>MU893344.1:0-19345 GCA_036418205.1 Ostertagia ostertagi
CCTTCTGAAACTGATTCGAAAATCGTTCCCATTTGTAAAACGGCGTAACTTCGTCCAGAGGACATACCTCACGGAGCTTCGAGTAATTTGAGGGTTTGCAATATGGTGCTTATACGAATTTTCGGTAAACATTTGCTGTCTATCAAGGGAGATGCAGTCAGTTTTATGCCACGCTGATACTTGAGAATCAACAGAAATGAGCTTCAGAGAAGCTTCTTAAGAAAATAAACTTTATGAAGTATCTCTTCCAAAAAATACCCTGGCAGATTTTCGGAACCTCGACTGATGCGAAAATTTTGGAACTGCATAGTAAAAGCGAAATATTTTGTTGTCACAGTAAATTCTATCATGTTATTTCACGAAAATGATAACGAAACACCGAGACCCTCTAACAAACACACTGGTGGGCAAAACTTAAGAACAGAAGTAACTTCGCATCATATCTCACTGCTAGTCTCACCTAGGTTGATGTGACTCTCTGCATTACTCTTTGAAATTTCCTTCTATGCATGTGCCAAGCTTAATCGATCTAAATTAGGCCAGCAGTGAGATCTCATGCGAAGGTTACTTCCGCCCTCAAGGAACTTAACCTATCCTAGGTCGGTGGCACATGCATAGAAGGAACTGTCACAGAACGGTGCAGAGGGTTACTGACAGAAACACGCAACGGGACGATTGGAAAAGAAATTCTCAAAGACAGTGTCTGAAGCGGTTCGATGCTTGAGGCTACCCCAACTCATGGTGAACTTTCGGAAGAGTTGAACTGGTACTTGTTGGGATGTATAAACACTACGGACTGCAGAACATGCTGTGCTATGTAGGTGCTATCATACTGGCGACAGGAACTGCAAAAACTTGCACTTGACACCAACTTGATTTTTATTTGAATTTTTATTTTTTGTTTTATTAAATATTCTTTTATTAGGGTCGGACAGAACGAGCACTCAAGGACAGTTTTCACCGACGAGAAAATTTCTCATCGAATAGCAAAGCTACAGCCGTAAAACATGGAGGGTGCTCATTAAAGGAATCCTTCACGGAAAAATCATGATTCTATTTCAGCCATAAATCACTGGCTTGAGACTCATCGTCCACGATAAGAATGAAAAGAACAAAAAATTGTTTGTTTTGGTAAACAATTCGAAAAACCGAAGGACTGCTACGCGTTCAAATTCCCGCCGGACATCTGTCACAAATGCTGGCGACGGGAACGCTTCCACTTGGTTCTCGGAGTGCCGTCACTAGAAACTCTTTCTGGCCTTTTGACTTATTAATCACATCTCACACTTCTACTGCGTCCTATTCTATCGATCGATTTGCTACTCTCCGCGTCGTCTGATACGTAGCCGGCCAAGGCGGTCTTCTTTCCATGCCTCGCCTTTGGCTCCGCCCTTTTACCTTCGATTGTCCATAGAGTGTAGTTTTTGTACGTTTGTTTCTCTTCGGAAACCGAATCTTCATGCGTGAAACTTTGTGTGCTGTTTCCAGTGATCACAACTGACACATTCATGTTGAGAAAGAATGCAAGAATTTTCCGCGAGAGATTCCTTCAAGACTCATTACGAAGGAATGCTCTCCAAGAACAACAATCCCAAACAGGTCTGAGCAACTGCCGCTCGCTTTCCACCGGTCTCACTTGAAAAGTTAACAAAACTCGATGCGGATATCCTGCCGCTGGATTAACGCCTCGAATAAAATGAGCCAGAGACGTCACAACGAACTAGCACACGCTAATGTGAAATCCAAATGAGTTTTCATATACTGTACCAGTCACAGCCTGAATAGCATGCCTTTTTGCATTTCATATCCTCGCTAATAGGCGGTTGTGCCGGCGTACAATGTGAAGGTAATAAATGCCCTAGAAAAGGTATAAATCCACAAGGATTCTGGGTAATGGGCAAAAGGATTCGCTCAGGTGGGAATCGAACTCACTATTATTCGAACAGTCGTGCAACAAATTACACCACTAAGGTACCGCGTACTTAAAGGCTCAACCTAGGTAGAAGTCGTAGGAACGATTCAATTCGGTCTCTAGGATATACCCACAGATGTGGCACTCCCGTGCACGGGAATCACAAGAGCGTTAGGACTTGCAAAGCAAGCAGCAACAGCAGCTCAATTTTTCTTTTATCACTGTTTCCGCGGCCTTCTCATCCTTCGGCTCTCTCGCCTACACTCGTCCCCCAGGGTCAACCCTGCGTTGCGCAAAGAACAACGAGGGGGTCGTATTCAGCCGACCGAAAAGGGAGGGGGTCGTATCCACAAACGGGCTGCAAGACGGCTTGAAAAGTGCAGTGTCCGGGAGTGCACTTTCAGCCTCTAATGTTCTCCAGGAGCTCTGCACGCTGTCGGAGAGTCACACAGACATGAGCTCCATGGGAGCATTAAAGCATGCAGAGCACTATAAGTCTCACCATCAGCTTATTATCCTTAATCGACGCTATCCGGACGGCGCTTTTGCTCCGCGGCATAGATCAAGAGTACAATAGACAATAGCCAAAAACTTTGTTACAGTGTAGTGCAAAAACATGGTCTGTCTTCGATGATGAAACATTCCTGAAATCCCGAGGAGAACAAAGTGTAGAGCAGTTCATGGGAAAGTGAAACAAGAGTGCCATATAACAGCACAATACAACTCAATCAGGATACTAACACCTTCTTCAGGAAAACAGAAGACTTTCAAAATGCGAGTGCGAACTCTGCCCACAGATAGGTGCACGGCGTATACCCGAGGCGTTTTCCCATAAAAACGCCTCCTGTGTCAGCGGCCGTAAGCAGACAAACTTTCTGAAGAGAGTTTCGATGCTTTCAAATAAAATCTAAGCGAAACAAAGTGTAGCGAATTTGCTGAATTGAGTTCTAGAGACGCCGTAGGAAAATTGAGGCAGAAGAAAGAATTTCAGGGAAATTTCACAGTTGTTATGAAGTACTCTTCGAGTGGATTCCAACAATCTTTACCGCTTCTCATCACATTAATTTCAAAGGAAGTTATGGGCCTTTGAAGACTGCATAGTCGCGGTCCAGGAAAATGGCTTGAAAAAAATCAAGGTGGAATAAAACGGAACAACGGGACTATTTTTTGAGCGAGTGATTATTTCAAGAAGTTTTAGCACTTATTCGAAAGCTCTAATCTTCTAGTTTCTAATTAGCCTTAGACATTTGCAAAAAGTTGATTATGAAGAAAGTTATGAATGTTTGAATGTCAAAAACTCGCGTGTGCACAGAAAACGGAACAACGGGACGATTTTTTGAAATATGAACATCCACAACATTTCAAATACTCCTCAGGAAGAAAACTATTTATATTTTTAAAATTTTGGTGTCCGATTTCATGAAACAGCTTCTGAAAGAAAATATAACCTTCTGAATGGAGGGGTTTGGATTGCAATGTAATTGCTACAAGGTTTAGTTTTTCAGATTATAAGGTAAGGAAAGTTGAGAGATCGAAAAAATCCTGGTGGGTTTCTGAAAGTAGAAATCTTTACGATTAAAATGATGTATTGGTTTACGCAAAAATTTGGAAATTCCTTCTATTTAATGAATAAAACTTCATTTGCCTCGATTTCCTCCTCTGAGCGAGACAGAGCGCGCGGATTGACCACGGTCCACCACTTCTCCATGTTGGTGACTGCCATCATTGATGAGCATTGATGAGCATTAAATTATGTGAAAGACATGATAGTTAATATGGGGGGTCGTACCGATACCCCCCGAAAAGGAAAAGGAAGGGGGTCGTAAAAATTTTGGAATTTGCGCAACGCAGGGTTGACCCTGCTCATATCCCACCCTTACTCACCGGGGCGGAAAAGTGGTGCAGTGACAAGTGGCGCGCTCACCACGCGAGCGGTCCGGGATCAAATCCTGGGTCGTGAGTCGCCCGGGCCAACCAAGCCTTCCATCCCTCCGGGGTCGGTTAATTGGTACCAGACTTGTCTGGGAGGATAAAAACACTGACTTGAACATCGGCTGGCCCCCGCAAGTCATTGTATAGGCCACATCGCATTCAAACGCCACTACGAATGTACAAATGGAAGTAGAATGCGTGCCGCATCCCAAAAAGGGATTGATCAACGGCAAATGCTTTATCCTTTATCCTTTATACTCCTCCTTAGCGCACAGATCACGAAGGTTATACTTAAGCCTGAGCGTTTTCAACTGATTCTTTCCCTTTTTTCTTTATAGCCGGCCGGATTCGCAGCAATACATTTCTAATCGTGTACAAGAACCACACCAGTTTGATCCTGGGGCATACCTCCAACTAAGCTTTCGGCTTCTAGAAGAGCATAAGCAAGGAGTGATCAGGACCCGGTAGTAACTTCTTGAAATCCTTGAGAGAAAGAGGGATAGAAATAAAATGAAGGGGCAGCCAACAAATTTCTTATCGTGACAGTTATTCAGAGGTCATATCATGTTAACCATTACGCAAACTTTGAAAAAATTCATCAGCTGTATATGATGGTCGAACTCCCGCCATAGCAAGATGGTCATGAAAGGAAAGTTTCTTAAGAAGATAGGTTAAAGAGGATCGAAGAAAAATCGAATGTGCGCTTCCGCGGCACAGGGTACTCTATCAACAGCGCCAATAAAGCGCCGAAAATCCCTTAAGACTTCTACTTTCCTAACCGATGAGAATAACGGGTTCGTCTAAAATACATGCCCTTTCTGTTGCCGCAGGTGGGGGTGAGGTCCTCAGACACGCCCACCTCCGGCATACAGAAGGGATATACGACATGTATTTGAATCGAATCTCTTATCCTCATCAATTAACATCGGTCTCAAACTGCACTGCCACTAAAGCAGCGACATCGACCGCTATTGCCGTAACCCCACATTTGACGTCACCCGCCTAACACTTCTATCTAAGCGATTAATCTAACTGCCAAATCGTTCGAGGCCGCATTACTGTGCTCTAACCCCTTGCACTCGGACGTCAGCATCAAGAGTTGCCTTATCGGTGTCAAGATCTTATTCAACATTTGAACTTATAGAGGTGAAAATGTCATTTGAACACATGAACGAACATATATCACGGAGATCACGGTTAGGAAGTAATTCGGATTAAAAAATCAATTTGCGATAAGCAGTTATGGCTAAGGTATATAAAAACGTGTAATTAGAACGAAATTGCTTAACTCAAATGGTTGGAGGAAGTCATCGTTGGGCGCTGTCGTCAATATCATTTGCGTGTGAAGCACGCCCTTCCCACAATAAAAGAAGATTCTCCAAAACCGGTTCACATGTGCCTTTTTCCGCAATTTCTAATGACTTGTACAGTGGTCGAAGAAAAACTGTTCACCTTGCTACAAATTCATTTCACTTCTAGCGATGTTGATACAAATCAATGCTGACTCACACAATTACTCTTTAGCGTTACAGTTTGTTTAGCTCGACAGATAGCAAGGCAGACATCACGTGGAGAAAATGGCTACGGTATCAACTCTCCCCCTTTCCTCAGACCTCGTGTTTTTATTTCTGGGAAGTCGTAGATGAGGCCGATTGGTACCTGGTGAGAGATGATGCAGGAGCGTGAACCATAAAACTTACTTCAAAGCGTTCTCCCCTGGTCGATGGTGCCACTAGTGTCATTAACCCTTTCGGATTTGAATTTTTCCAGCGTGGAAAAATTTTTCTTCTAGCTATTGTTTATTACTTGTGAGCACATAATATCATTATAGCGAAATTTGGAAGCTAAAACTAGGAAGCTTTGAAAATTGGCCACCTTCTTAGTTTTTAGCTTATGTCGAAACAATTCCAAATTTCTTAGATATGTCGAAAAAGTTTATGATCTTGCACAACATTATGTCTAACTCGCACAAGCGCACTTGCCGGAAAGCGAGAGGTGCGGGTTCGAGTCCCGCTGGGGCGAAAGTTTTGTTCACAACCCAGCATTCTTGTGAAACATTCGCAAGGCGAACTGCGGCCAAAAACAGCAGTTAACAAACAAAAACAAGTCAAAATTATATAAAACGTTTTTGATAAGAAGTTGAATATATGCAAGTATTTTAGGAATGTGACACTTACTTGGCAGGTTGCGGGGACCAGCGCCGATTCATTGTTGCACTTGTACACAAATACTTGTAATACTAACAGCAACACAATGAAATGGCAGGTTCAGCGCATAATTAGGAAGGGGAAGGTTGACTGAAGCAACCTCTAGCAGGGGTAGAAAAATATGCTGTTGCAGCGGTAATGCAGACATTTGAATTTGATGGTGGCAATTGCCACCGCCAGGGCCGAAAGGGTTGATATCCATAGTTCAACCTGACTCACTCTGACTCAACCCTAAAAGAACTCCTCCGGGGTCAAGGCCGGGGTATGTGACTGCTCTGCAAGCACGTTCTATGCTTCACGCTCCCATTTCTCCCCTCTGATCCCTACTGCCCCCATCTACGACCTCCCAAAATCCGAAACACGAACTCCACTCCCCTCCCCTCGCAATCCTCCCTTCACTCTCTTCACCCTTCAAGGTGAACATGACCACTGTTGAGGATTCTTCTCCCGTGATTCAGGCTAATCCGAAGCACTTCAACTGAATCGAACTATCACGTTTATTATACAATATGTTAAAATTAGGATATGTCAAAAATAGGCTTACAGGCAGGAGATATTGAAGATTTGCAGTGCAGATATTGAACGGAAAAAGAAGAAAGGGGCCGCGCTTATCATTCAATCCCTTTGTGAGATGCGTCACTCATTCAAGTTCCAGAAATGCAGGAAAAGGATCGACTAAACGGGGTGTTCATGGTTGGCATCGGTTTGCCTAGCTGGAGGGATGGAGAGCTCTTTTACAATGGTTCATTTTGAGCGACCGCGCAGGGCAAGCATCGCGGCGAGTTTGACCAAACCCACAAAAAAGAAGGTTCTCGGTATGACCCTTTTCCACTCATCTCCGACATGAATGGAAGCTAATGAGGGAGAGGTAATTGTGACCAGTCGCAGCCTGTGTAGACAATTAAGCACATAATGTTTTTCTCAGACAAGAGGAGAGGAAAAACAAAAACAAAAGAAACAGGGAACAAGTTCTCCATCTTTCAGTACAAATGGAAACCTCCATGTGAAGCTGAAGAAGGAACGTTGATAATGAGCAACCAAGTAGAAACGGAAAGGTCATTCAGATAATGATTAGTTGAATAAACTGGCAAACAGATATTTTGAAAGTGCTGACTTGACTGGAATAAGATTAGCCGTAAAAAGGAAGCAAAACTGGTGCAGACTCCGATAGTAAGGCAACAAGTACATTTTCCATTTTCGAACGTGCACAAGGTCCTTCAAGGACGACAGATTGCAAAAATATTGGCGAAATTGCATTTTTCGAAATTAATGTTGGTAGCAATCAAGACTACCTCGTACGTGGGAAATCCCCGCTGTTACGAAGTGAGCATAAAGGCGTTCAGGAAAAGCGTACCTTTCTTCCAGTGGTCATGCTTTCCCACAAATGCAACCTTGTGCACTATAGGGAAAATCTTGAAGGTTCCAGTGAGATGCCTGGGAGGTTTTCCACAAACACATGCCTGGGGATGATCATAACATTCTTCAAATTCAATGCAAATCAGATTGGTGAGTGTCGTGTGAACTTATCAATTTTGGACATTGATTGAATTTTGAGCACACCATTCAATATCTTTGTGATCCGAATGGGAGTCGGATGTGTGGCGCCTCTCCGTGATCACCACTCTTTTGACATTTCTGCTATCACATAGCTGCCTTATTTGTCTACCAATTTTATTTTAAGTGGATCTTCACCAACCGGAAGTTTTCCAAATTTTCCAAATCGGAAAAGGCAACTTTCAAGTCAAACTCGATAGAGTTCGAACCACGTTAACATTTCACCTATTTTCGACAGCGAGTCAATTCACTAGTGTGAAATTTTCTCGCTGTGGTTTCCTTATTATAGCACCTATCCGTCGCGGACGTCTCCCACATCATAGATAGAGGACTAAATGGCCGCACCAAAATCCTCACTTTTGAGCAGGGTCAACCGTGCGTCACGCAGTTCTCAACCGGTAAATCGTACTTCTTTGAGGGTCAGACCCATTTGAGTTGCTTGGAGGGGAGGGAGTTTAAAGTCGAAGGGGTCGTGGCTGCGTGAGAGGGGGCGTGTTTGGAAGGTTTTTGACGATTGTGGAGGAGACTTACGAATGAAACGAAGGAAAGATTAAAGTCACCAAAAGTCACAAAAGTAGTGGATTTGCTGTTCTATTAGGCGAAGCTGGACCGTGGAGCGTGTCGACAATCAAATCAAGTACTATAGAAATAGCCGTGATGGTGAGAGTGGGGTTCAAGGGGTGAGGGTGGACTCCATGGTGGGAGCACTTTGAAGGCCGATGATGGTGGTGTGGAAACGTATCGAGACCTCTCCAGGGGGTTCGTCTACTTTTCGAAATCAGAACAAGAGACGGTTGACCCTGTTTCTGACTACTTCCAATCGTGTCCAGCCGCACGCCCATCTTACGAAGCACCCTACGAAGGAGGGGGAGCTGTCGCTCACGAAATCAGAGATATAGTGAAGAATTCAGTCGACAAAGGTGTTGATCTGCTGCTGCACCATATGGAGAACGCAGCAGAACACTTCCACAGGGTCACTTTTCAGTACTCTATCCAAATACCACGCTTAGCATGTGCTTGAATGTCAGGGAACACTTCGCCGACACCCTTCCTTTATTTGGCTGACTCTGTGCGCGAGCTCGTATTCCTCCTTTATTTCGTAGACATTGACAATATTCATGAATACCCGCGTCACGTTTTGAAGTCACAAGCATCCACAAGTAACAGAATTTTATACCTGTTATTGGCTCACTCACACCTGCACCTAGTATAGTACCGCCCCCTGAATCACCATGCCTTTGACTTCCCTCCATAGTTGGTTAGGTGGAGAGTTATAGTAAAAGCACGGCAGTCGTCAAGAAGTTTCATTTAGCATTGGTGTCTCTCCAGTGGAAAATGGAACATTCAACGCACGTCCGTCCTCTCTTCAAGGCTTACTCCTCTGTGATAAACAAACCAGCTTTTTTGGCGAAGCTGCTAGATCTAGCTGCACCATTTCGTCATCACTCTCCTACCGTACCGACCGAGCTGAAGTAGTCCTTTCGATGTCGGTGGACTCCATCTCTTCCACATTCAGCATACGGCTCACAGAAACCTAAAGCCTGAGGCTTGGGTTTGCTCACCACGTAATTCATTTTTTGCCCAATGGTTGGTGGTGCAGAAGCATGGGTATCCCATTATTTCAATTCAGGGTCAACCGTGACATAATCAGAAACTTCGAAAATGGGACCAAATTAACTCCTTGACGAAGCGCGGGAAGCATACACCCCGCGCATCGCAAGCAATGTCGGAGCGTTCGGGATAAATTTTTTCCGCACCCCTTTCATCATTTCATTTCGTGAATGCTCAACTTTCCCCAAGGTTTTTTGTTTTCAATTTATAGATTAGATATTATTATAACTACAAACTTTGGGTTCCACAAAATGCTTCAATTTTTTTCAGCAAACGTTTTGTAAACCTCGTGAACTCCCAGTTTAGCAGGAACTTACACCAACTCCTATGAAAGAAGTATAATGAAATTGTGAATGACATTGAATGTTTGGCCAAAATGTTGTGAGCGAGAAGTCCTTCAAATTGTATGAAGTTTCCAACTATTATAGTAGAAAAACGTATAAGACGCTCCTCAAAAAATCTTCAATTCCATCCATTTTGTTTCCCTAAATAGGCGTTTACTAAATGGAAACCTGCTGGAGGAGCCACTTTGTTTGTGCTTTTATAATGTAATAACCACTACCCTTTCAAGTTGTCAACTTTGTTCAGTTAGCTCTCTTTCGAGTTTCAATAAACGCGCATTCTTGGACTGTACGGCGATATGTATACGCGACAAATGCAGTAATTGCGTCGGTCCCGCATGGCCAAAAACACCAAAACTCGCGCTGTCGTCAATGTGTTAATGAGACAAAACACACTGGTGTGCAAAACTTAAGGACGGAAGTAACTTTCACATGATATCTGGTTGCTAGCTTAACCTAGGTGATCAAATTTGGCACATATATAGAAGTAAATGTTGCGGTACAGTGCAGAGAGTTACTAACAGAAAAGCGCAAAGGGGCGATTGGAAAAGACATTTTTCTGCAAATACCCTGTCTGAAGCGGTCGATAGGTGAGGCTACCAAACTCATGGTAGACATTCAAAAGAGAGGAGCTGGTTCTTGATGGGGTGTATGAACACTACGGACTGCAAAGCATGCTCTGCTACGTGCTCCAATACTGGCCACAAGGTTGGTTAAGAGTTCTTGTGGAGAAGCGATCCATTCCTTGAAGACCGCGATTGACAACTGCTGGACAGTTGTTGGCGCATGGGGATGCGCTACAATAGCTCTCCTGAATGCACGCCACACGTGCTCCATAGGATTTGACTGGGGGAAGCGGGCAGGCTCCACCGAAATCCTCGCTTTCCAAGAGTTTTCCACCTAGGCTGCTCGATGCTCTCGCACCTTGTCCTCCATACGATTGAAGTTGAGGTCAAAGGCACCCTTGAAAAGATGCACATAAGTGAGGAGTACAGCGTCACAATAACGTCGATCAGAAAGCATTCCGCGATCAGGAGTTGGGAGATTGGTACGCCCTTGCAACTTTATGCCTCCCCACACCATATCGAATGGACTATCAAAACAATCATGTTGAACGATGGTCCTGGGTGCATTACGTGATCCTATTCTCGCCACATGCGGGTAAGTCCAAAATCACTACTTACATCCAATTTGATCTTAACTGAGAAGAACACGCGATCATCCAAATCAGTGGTCCTTCGCTAATGTCCCGGCACCTAAGCGACGAAGTATCCAGATACACCCAGCAGTTTCCCGCCGATGGTGTGTTTCGAAGGGACACCATATACGCCTAGTCGGTCAGACAAACCATACCTGCACGGTCACTGTACCACCGTTCAGCCTGAGATTACGTGCCTTACAATCCTGACAAATGTTTTTGCAAATGCAATCTGTAACTGACGTAGATCAGCTCTTGCCTGTTGCAAAACGTTCGTATAATGTATGCTATACGAAGTTATTCGTGATCCACCACCTACTCTTCTAGGGGCAGCAGCGGCTGCAGTCCATATTGCCCTTATGCGCACAAAACAATGGTGTGAGCAACATCAAACTCCTGGACCACACTCGTTACAAATCTTCCTTCTTCCAGTTTCCCGAGGATTCTTCCTCGCGTGAAGTCACCCTCGTTTGTCTCTGAGACTTGCTGTAATCAAGAGCACCACATACATTCCAACAGTAACTTGGCTTCTGCCATGTACACCTCCCCCTTGTTGCCGTCCCATCCAAACCTCGTCTCGTCTTGGTGGCCACTACCTTTTCGGCTAGACTGAAGGCCGACGCTGTCTATATGCGGCTCACTTCATGTTCATGACGCCAAGGCTTTTTAGCAGTCCGCTGCAGTTTCGTCCACCCCATGCCCGATTGTTAATAGTTTTATTCACCTTATCCTCCTCGTCCTTCAGTTTTGCACACCAGTGTACGACCTCCTCCATCATCACGACGATTCCATAGCATCCCTAGCACAGTTTATGCTACTGTCGAAACGGCGAATTCCAGGCATTTTGAGTTTCTCCCCAAACAACAATCTCTCCCCTATCTCACATAAGCTCCCCTCCAAAACATGGCGCTTTTCTCCGAATTCACTAACCCAACCCATTAATTTTCGTTGGCAAACTACCATCGGGCGACTATCCTGGCCTATGTGTGGTGGTACTCTCGGTGTGGATGATACCGCTCTACTCTGTTGATAAGGTTGAAGCAGGCACTTTCGTCACGGCTGTTGACTTCAGGTTTTACAGATGATACACAACGGCGCGGATAGCATTATGTGTTGTAAATGTTAACGCATGCGTGATTGTGATACATTCCTTGGCCTTTTCCATACCACGTGTAAAGCTTGCTTCCCTTTGTGGTAAATCGTCGTTGTTACATAGAATAGCATTGAGAGTAGAGTAATGCATTCTAGAAAATAAATCGAAGACCTCGCTTTGGTATGGCCAGAGCTTGTAAATTTGTAAGGGCTCACCCAAGAGTCGCAAACCTTTCAGCGCAATTTCGAACTCGAGCAAGGAGGTGCCAAAATCCAGAATTCCCTACTTGTTTCTCAAATACAACATCGGTTAACATGCAACCATCACTGTGCTAATCACCACTAATGCGTTAAGCATCTGGATCGACAATTTCGTCCTGACGGCAGCTTTGCTTTTGAAGTCAACTCAGTGCGACATGATCCAAATGGCACTCGATGACTGGCATTCTGTGCGACAAGAAGATACCAGAGAAATACCCGGAAGATCCTACTCAAGTGTGGTCGCGACCTCGTGCTGAGTACTCGGTCGACCACTAAAGAGTTGAACGTTAGATCGGTGGCTCCCAATCACTGGTAAGATGCGCGAAGCTCGACTTCAATGGTACGGGCACGTTTTTCACGCCAATGACAACAGTGCCCGTAGGACCCCCTGCCCAGCCCGGAAAACGGCCTGAAGGATGCCCAGTAGCGCTGGTTTGACAAGTTGCATGAGGACCTGAAATTAGTTGGCCTCCATCACTACTAAGCACTGAATCGGGGAAATTGTCAATATGCGCGATGAAAGCAGATCCGCTTACACTTGTGGGTCAAACGCTGAAAAATAAGAAGAGGTTAACGTACAACCATCGCTACATGCTTTGGAGCATGAACAGTTCAATAATGTGGGGTTCACAATCTTGCAAAATGCGTGCTTTGCTGCATTAAAATGGACGTCACATCTAAAACACGCGAGTGGCTGTCATTGAAGGACACTAACAATTGCTGAGGCGTCACAAGAGTAATCAAATGTGTGTTGACTGAAAAGAACATGGCTGGAACTCCAAATTATGAAACAAGGCGAAAGTGGAAGAGGGGATGCATGAAAAAAAGCAACGGAATCGAGAGAATTTCCGTGGAATAAGACCATGGCAAGCAAGCCATGGGCATTCATTCTAGTTTCAATGATTCAGAATAGGGCGCTGTGTTGGTCGGAAATAGAACCAGTTTCTCAAGACAGCGATGTTGGTTAAGCGTTTGATTGACGGCAGCGGTTTTTCGCTTTCACGGAAGGCCTGCCTCTAAGATTAATGCAGCTTACGCAAAGGTTTCATTTTGCCGAGCTGAACGACAAGCGCTCTCAAAAATAAAGGAGACAGAACTAGACAGTCCTCCTACAATGAATTGGGTAAATAAAGCTGCAGAATGACCTTTCGATTAGGATGTCTTACCTTGGCCATTTACGCATTACGCAAGATGATAATGAAAGAAAATACCTGAACCCTACATTTCTGTAGTAAGAACTGCCGAACACATCGACGGCAACGGCTGTTAGAGTTTCCAAAGCTGGCTAATTTTTTGACGACTTGAGATTGACGAATTTCTCAAAGATCTCGTCCAGATTACTAATCTTGCTGTAGCACTCTACATAAATCAAATAATTACGTATTTTAATGTACGTCTAGTCCAGCACCGCTTATTTCACAAATCAACAATACTCGAAATCGAACGAATTGCGGTTCTTCTGTTATGAGCATTGGAGGTGTTAGGGAATTAGTCATTATGTTGGCGAGAAAGAAAATTATGCGGAACAGGAGAAAAAAGAAGAAGAATTTTGTAGAGAGACTTCGTTTGGAACACATATTTCACCCAAACACAGAACAGAAGGGTAATGGGCCTGCTAGGATATCCTTTACGGTATGCCGCTCTTGGTGGGCTACATAGGACAACGTGGATCTCCTGACCTAAATTCAAAGAGGAACAACGACCAGGATATTTTATTTGTAAATGTTTCGCCGTGATTACTGCATATGAGACAGGCAAAAGAGTAGCTGGAAATCAAATTTAAGCAGGGTTTACACCGCAAAAAATTATTACTCAAAGTAAAATGTGCTGGATAAGAGTTTACGTTCAGAATGGAAGGTAGCCAAAAGTAAAAAGATGAGTTGAAATGGTAATTTCATACAATGTCCACCATGGTGGTCGACATACCATTTTTGGAGGTGCATTCCATCTTTGCGATAGAGTGGGACAACAATACAAAGTCGCTAACATGTAACTAAAAAAACCTTGTCTGGCTATTAGTTCAAAAGCCGTATTTCCCAAGAAAATTATTTGAAAATTAGGGCGGGACGTAACACCAGAGGTAGATATGACGTCGACAGTCTACATACTTACAACATTTCTTGTAGTTTTTGCAAAATCGATAGTCTCCGAAGGAATTTGCAGTTAGTAACCGTTGCGTCACCATAATTTCTCTTTAAGGTAATCAAAGAAATGGAAAGCACTAACAATGTCGCCTACCAGGATTCAACGACCCTGAAAGTTCCTGCTTTTCCTGCTTTGTGCTTCCTGCACTCTAGAGTCTTCATAGTGAACTCCTCAGCAGGGTCGGTCGTATCGTTGGTACTTTTTGCAAAATTGTTACGACCTCCCTCCTTCACGAGAAGTTTCACACGACCCCCTTTTCACAGCCACTTCCTCAAAAAACACCGGTCGAGAGGTGGGTATTAACTACCATGAAACCGTAAAGTTTCCCTATACTTACACCTTCATTTTCCCCCCAATTTCCCTCTTTTTCACCTATTTCCACCACCCATTTTCTAGGAGGGTATATACGCACGCTGAAACGGCAAATTTTCTCCCGCGCGCTCTCACCTCATCACATGTAATTTCGCGCTACCGAAACAAGTACGACCCCCCACCACAAACTTCAACAAACTACGACCCCCGTTGCTACTTGTAGCAACATAGGGTTGACTACTCCCTGCGACGTCACCACATCAGCGACTGCAGAAAACATACCATTCACACTCACACACAAGCCCAGGCGTCCCCGAAGAGTCCACGATCACTACATAATCACACACAAACATTCCAGTACCAGAGGCGCTCCTGTGTACGAATACACGCAACACCACCAGCCACTGATTTCAAAAAGTGACTTCAGACTCGATCTTTGAATGACTGCAAGACACTTATATCTGGGAGAATGAAGATCACAACAACCATCACTTCATTACGATCATTGCAAGGCCCTATGCACGTATGCGAAAGGTTGTGATGGGGCGATGTCACCTAAGTGTGGTTTTTTTGATGAACACTTGGCTTTATAATTCCCGTATTTTTTGTACATAACTTAGCTTAATCATAAACTGCAGCTCTTCTCGCCGCTATTTTGATGTCATTTCGAATTGGTCAACATATTTCTGATCGCCAAAGTCATTTCTCAGTTTGGCTGAAAAACAGCTTTTGTCGTCAGCGCTGCCAGCACCTTTCTGAAACGCTGCATAGCCTTGTCACCGTAAGCGTACATTCCTTTCCTGAAACAGGATACCCCCCCCCTTTCCCTCGTGTAAGCTAACGAATAATCTTTTTGAGTTCAAACAAAAAGGATTGGGCCAGGGTGAAAACAACTTCCTCTCCGAGAAAATGTGAGTGAAAGATTCGAAAGAAGGTAGAAATTGATCTTGGGCAAAATAGCCTCCGCTTATGTCTACGACATTAGTACGAGTACGTAACTGCACCTCTTAAATTCTTGATTAAGTCCCAGAAAAGAGCTTTGGAACAAAAACTTGGAACGATAGCTCTGTGTGAACAACTTTCAACGCTGAGCTAACATATGAAATTTTTTAAAATTTTCAGCAGTACTTTCCCTAGGCTTACGAGCACAAAAAATTGTACGAATTCTGGACATTTGGAAGCTTTCATCGAATAATTAGTTGAAGTAAATTATAAGAACGCTATAAACATACATATGTGAGAGGGGTCGAGAGCAGAAGTGAGAGGCCATAATCGCCAAGCCATTGCAGTCTATCCTGCCTCTTGATGTTTACCTCGTGTGTGTCTAAGCGCCACAGAAATGCAAACACTGTACGTTTGGCTTTCTCAGTAAACTCCACACCAGTTCCTCACCTCTGTTGGATTTTTCATAATAAATCAAGTCCGCGTGGTGCTTTATTGTTAGCTTGTTTGTTTATTTATTATTCATTTGCTTGAGAAGTTTTATGATAATTCTTTCAACACTAACCCTCGAATGATGTGCAGAGCCTCTCATGGACAATAGCAACCACTACAAGAACCAATTCTCACTGTAGTCTGCTGCTTCGTAATAATGTTCAAAACTTTACTGCTGATTTGTTTACTAACTCCGGATCGATCTGCACCCGTTCCAAGCCATTGATTACTTTACCACCCATAATATGGGTCAATCAATATGAGGAGTCGCACCTCATCTGCTGTTGAGCCGTCATTTGGATTGTATTAATAGCACTTCCTTGCTAGATTTACTTTTCTTCCAGAAAGTTTGTTCAATTCATTTGTAACGAATGTGAAGTGGATATGTTCGAGAAACGCCCCGCAAAACTCATATACTTGACAAGCAATTGCTACGCCTTCGATCAAGGTCAGTTGTTAGGAAATCTGGATTTTTCCTCAGCGTATACCGCAGTGTCCACGTTTTGTTCTGTATACCCTCAAACGCGTCGTCCAAATACAGCGGAAATGAAATGGTCTCGAGTAATCAAAAAAATCCATAAAAGCTAGTAAACAAATCCCAGACAAGTGTTTATTAGTCTGTACAGAATAATATAGCAGCCGATCTGTAAAAGCTGTTTACGACTTGCTGATCATTTATTTACTTGCACGTCGTGTTCCGTTTAGTGCACTTTTTTACTTCTCTGAAGCGACAGATTTGACAACGCTGCCCGATCTCAACGTAGCAGAAAAACGGCTCCAAGCGTGCTTCCCGAAAGAACCGTTTCGTTACAGACCGTTGGGTTGGCACAAATTGTGTCAAAGTGGTAAATGATCCGAAAAATAATCCGATGGATAGTTCCTTCGGAAGAAATCCGAAATAGTGGAATAACAACGAATATCTCTGAAATTAGCCTCTATTCGAGGAACACGCGCTTACTAAGTTCCCTAGAACTGAAGAAGATAACAGCGGATCCCTCACTTTTGTGTGCCAATTCAATATTTTTCTAAGTGCGATAAATAGAACCTCTTCTCTGCTTGTTAATTCCCGCATTGATGTAACTCTCATCGGCGCTGCCCTCTTCAAGCTAACGCGCTTTCTACTTAACGGCTAGAGTCGACGGCGAGAAGGTGAGCGTGCTGCGGCGCAAACATGGCCACTGGGGGCATACTCTTCGCTGCGAAACGCGCATAGTC
Organism: Ostertagia ostertagi; assembly: GCA_036418205.1. Lineage (NCBI taxonomy): Eukaryota > Metazoa > Nematoda > Chromadorea > Rhabditida > Trichostrongylidae > Ostertagia > Ostertagia ostertagi. The sequence goes on from MU893344.1 coordinate 17,215, forward strand.
CCACACCCTTGGAGCTTGCCTGCCTTTCAAATTGGTATTTTGGTTGGCGAAAAACTACGTGCTACATAGAAAACGTCCAAACCTTATTTTTACACGCAAAAATTTGGAAGTAATTAGTTTTATCAGTTATCGAAGCATGATATTTTATAATTGCGGAGAAGTTCCGAAGTGGCCGCCATAGTTTTGATGCAGGCCCTAATTTGTCTTTTCAAAGAATCGTTGGTGCGGCGGTGTCAACGTCTAATTTACTGAAATCTGGACATTTGTTCTGGAGGATATCAGACTTTTGCATTGCGATTCCTGAGTAGCCCTTCAGTCAAGCCAGCCACAAACAAACAAGTCCAATGGATACGCATCGGATTGTAAGCAGCCCACAAATCCATCGCCAAAAGAGAGCTGATACTGGTCCGAAGAATTGAATAGTTGTATCGCTAATGGGCCGGTGCCCATTTCTACAAGAAAATACGATTTTTGACGACTTCACTCCCAAGGGACCACAGCATTCTTGGAGATCTCGTGATAGACCTTCTCATTGTTTTTCACGCTTTTATCGCTCAAAACTTATGAAGGCTTTTCAGCACTGGTACAGCCCTAAATCATCTAAGTTTCCAGGAACGAAATTTTGAAATACAAGAGTTGGGTGGAAAGTGAAAGGAGTGTCAGGGCTTGCGAATCACTCGATAGCCGGAGGCATCTCCGCGACTTTTTAGCCGATTGGACGCTGAACGTTTTCCTGTGAAATACGAGCTCCCAAGGATCGCTGCAGCTTAAAAAAACCTCTTGTTCGAATAAATTTTGAGTATTTCCGAGCTGTTTCGCGCTCCTTTTCAACCTTCGGTGATTTTTTTTGTCATTCTTTTTCTAAATGATTCTCTACACCCATCGGATGCTGATGCTCCGCTCTCATTCCCTTACGGATTTAGCTGAAATCCGGCCTTTCCCTCTCCAACGATTTACAGTTTTTGGGACGGCTCTTAGAGAAGCAGTGAGCTTTGAAGAGATCGTTGAGCTTTCAGTCCAGCTCTTTGCCTGCCGTGCAGTCGCGTCTTCGTCAGAACTTGGAAAACAAATGTTCCCGTCTACAAACCAATAACCAAGAACCGACAAATATTCTGGAAAAAGTACGCATATTATTCTCATCAAATGTTTAAAAAGAAGTGAAATGTCACGCGCACATAATTTTTTGCCACTCTGCTTTTTCCTTCTTCAACCTTTGGCCTTGTACTCGATTAATCCGGAACCCTCCTCTGAGTAGTAATTGTTATTTCAAAGTGTATAAGGCTGCATTGGTCGCAGTAATCTAGCTAGCGTACTGATATATCCATTTATGGATTCTGGAGCGGAAAACTACGTTCTCCAGCCAAATCAAGAATGTTTATTTGATCGAATAGTTTTCTGCTTCGTCTGAAAATGATTGGTATAGAAAAAGACTTAACAGTTTCGATGTTGAGCTGGTGCAGTTTTGAAATAAGTCTTGGTGGATGTGGTGGTGCATACAGAGCTAACATAAGATGTTTTTCTCGTACCCTCCCCTTCAAAAAGCGAGAAAGTGTCGGTGCAGACCAACACCACAAGTGACGACGGCCTCCAAGTAAATCTGGTTAGTAGTGGTTCATAGTGATAGCTGATTTTTGGTAAATGATAGTTGTAATTAGTGACAACTGATAGAATACAACTGCAACAGGCTAATCATTTCATTGGCAGAAAACATTTACATTTTGTGGAGGCCGTCGTCACTTGTGGTGTATGGTCTGCACCCGACACTTTCTGGCTTTTTGAAGGGATGGAAAATTAGAAAATGGGCGGTCCCACACGGCTTTTATTAGAAAGCCACTTGGTCGCTGAAATCTTTATAACAAAGCAAAAATCATGCGAGGGAAGAGTGGTCATGAGATGGTTCCCGATGATCAATATCATTTCAGAAGGTTCGGATGTCGTTGAAGAGCAGCCCGATCAAGTGCCACGTCAACCTGTAGTGCGGCGATTCGATTTGATTTGTTTCATTTTCGCAATGGTCACTTATGTTTTTGATATTATCAGTGATATTGTCACAGGAATTTTCCACTACTACGATGGAAGGGTCAGTCCAGCAAAATTTGACCAGTAAGCTACAGTAACGGTCAAAAGTGTT
>MU893345.1:0-10379 GCA_036418205.1 Ostertagia ostertagi
CTAATCATTTAAGCCCACAGCTGCGAGCTTTACCGCATCTGTGAGGGTTGAGGACTCCATGGAACGTTTTTGAATGTCACTTTGGAGAATTACTTTTCCGACAGTCTTGAATAGTGGTTACATACGAATAGACCAATTTTGCTAGATGGATCTCTCAAGGGAGCTCATCATTGACTTATGGTCAAGGTTACACTCCGATGACTTATAGTATTCTGTGGCCAGGAATTGTACTCCCGCGGAGGTGATCTCGAGTTTTCGCCTAATTCAGAATATTAGGTCATAATTTTAAAGTTCGAGAACAGTTCCTGTAGCTCGCAATGTGGATCCAATGATACACTTGCATACCTTCCTCTTCAACAAATATGACAAAATGTAACAGATAAATGGAACATTGCGCTTATTCTAGTGAATGTCGAATGTTGGAACCGTCCATAAAGCACTATATGCAGAAGTTTTGATTTCATACGGAGCATAACTACTTGCTCTCACCTACACTATGAGAGTGCCACCATTGCGGCATGGCTGCCCTTGGTATCATGGAGTTGTATTTGCACCACTATTGCATACCTGGCAGAGTTCGATGCTGATCGATGATGATGATCGATCGATGATCATTCGAAGTTCGATGAATTCATTTGGAAAATCAGGATTCAATTATGCTTTTAACACATGAAACCGGCATCCAAATCTTACCTATTTAACTGCTTCTCCATTTAAAGGAATCCTTCGCGGAAAATTCTTGCATTCTTTCTCAACATGAATGTGTCAGTTGTGATCACTGGAAACAGCACACAAAGTTTCACGCATGAAGATTCGGTTTCCGAAGAGAAACAAACTCAAAAACTACACTCTATGGACAATCGAAGGTAAGGCGGCGGAGCCAAAGGCGGGGCATGGAAAGAAGTCCGCCTTGGGACATCAGGCGACGCAATGAAAGAATCGGGTTAAAGCGCGCGATTTTGGAGAGTAGAGACAAATCGATCGATAGAATAGGATGGAGTAGAAGTGTGAGATGTGAATGCAATAAGTCAAAAGGCCAGAAAGAGTTTCTAGTGAAGGCACTCCAAGAACCAAGTGGAAGCATTCCCGTCGCCAGCATTTGTGACAGATGTGCCGGCGGTACTTTGAACGCGCCGTTTCGGTTTTTCGAACAAAAAATACAAATTTTCTGTTCTTTTCATTGTTATCGTGGATGATGAATCTCAAGCCAGTGATTCAGGGCTGAAATGATATAGGATCATGGTTTTTCTGTGGAGGATTCCTTCAAGGTTCCATAGAAACTGGAAACCACTTCCTGGTGCACTGTGTGCGATTTTACTTGTGTATTCTTCGGTAACCGATTGGTTTCACTTCTTTCTGATTCTGTCATCAACTAGTCTCTATTGAACAATATGGTGAAGTCCACGCATTTCGACGCTGAGCGTGACTGGCCTGCCCCTTTTCCTACGAATTCTGTTTTTCCCAAGCAGTGTTTGCTTCGTGCGTATCCATATTCGTATTGAATACTTCGCCTTACATTTCCCTTACAAGAAGAATGATGGTTTTTTTTTAGGTGAATTCAACCAGATGAGAGCCGCACGTGATTTGCCAGCGCACACATCTCGTGAGAGTCTTGAAGCTTCAATATTGTTTCTAGATGGCGACACTGCGGAGACGGTACGTGATTGTTTTTTTGTTCCTGCTAACTTCGCGAGGAGTTCCCAGTGGCTAGTACATTCTCAGTACACACGGAGGAAAACCAAACACCTTTGTGACGAACAGTTCTGACGCAAGCGTTTTTGGAGCAAATCATGCTAATCCGCTTGGTGGCTCAGACCGTCAGTTCTTTGAAACAATCTGAAATAGCAATGGTTGCACAAAATATTTTAAGCCCTATCACAAGATACGGGGCATTGTGGTGGCGGTGCACCTAAGTGCGCAAAACTTGTGCAAGGAACACGGAACTACGACTTATTAGATTGTCTCAAAAGTTCGTGCGTATTTTTTTGGATCTCATGCTACATGCTCATTTTGCCTTTTCTAACTAGGCTCACGTAGGCTGTGGAAGGGGCACAACGTGTAACAATTTATACCCGATCAACCTCATCCTAACCGCAGCTTCGGGTTCGCTATGAGAAAAGAAATGAGCCGTTTTTTTCTCACTTTGATTCATGCATTCGTTTTTCTCTGCAAAGCCACAAATCGATCAAAGCCGGAAGTAACATCTGTTTTGCGATACACGTCCTTGCCTTTGACGGGCAGGTACCAGAATGGTTTGATCTCCGTCGCTCAGGAGATTACAGCCTGGAGGAAAACTCACTCAACTCCAGGAAAGCCATCGGTGTCGGATTTGACAGCTGCGCTCTCCACTGAAAGCCAAGTCGCAAGCGGCTAACCTACCATCCATCATCCCTGACGTTTCGGATGCACAGTTCATGGAGGCTTTCGCTCCTTCGTAAAGGGACTGCCAAAGATTGCCTCACAAATTGACCACTGTCAGGAGTGCGACACGAGTTTGGTCCATGAAATGCTTTCTACTTCACCCGTGCCACTAGCTAAACAAAGCCGCTACAGCAGTTAAGATGTGGAGCTTCCGTGGCAGCAACATGCAGAAGCCACATTGGCTGGATCGAGCAGAAGAGAATAAAAATTTACAAACTCACCATAAAGTCATGCTGCGCCTTTCTCGGAGCGTACTCAAGTTAACCACGAGAATTCACCCTCCTCCCCCCCCCCCCTCCTCATAGCGGTCAAGTCAGTCAAGTCTTGTGTGATCAATGACAGAGAATCACAGCGAAACTCCAGCAACTATTCAAAACGCAAAAAGTACTGTCGGCTCCACGACAACCGAGACCACACGTTTCGAAAATGACAGCGATTCTAGATATTGAAGCTTAGCTGAAAAGTCCTACCACATTCATCGTGCAGCGGTAATCATCCTCTTTCGAAAGACATCTGCCCTTTCTGCTCAGCCGCCTTCGTGCCGACAAAAAATACGATTCCCACGAGCACCTCAAAATCAACCTCACTGCCTTTTTCAGCTCATAACTGCCAGCCTTTTGAGAGTTAACCATTCTTGGTTGGTCGTTGGCAACAAGTCACTGATAGTGGTGGTGCATATATTGATGATAGATAATGCATGTGCTTGAAACAGAGTAGGCTCGAAAAGAAGTTCAAAATACGCACGACTTTTGAGACAACCTAATAATTTTCCTGAGCGGCTCTCGATGTCAAAAAATGTCTAAAGGAGCTCGAGCGCCACCTCCTTTGACACCAATTTTTTGGCAGAAAGCTACTCATATGACTTACAGATGGTCCTGGCAGTAAAATGGCATTCATCACTAGCTGGTGCACCATTGCGACTTGACGCCAGCATCAATCGGTAATGCAGAACTTTCCCACCAAGGGGTTTCACACAAAAAGTCAATCTTTCATTCCTTTTTTGTCTTCCAGAAGGCCCCTCGGGAGAAATGGAAAATAGTTCCACGTTCAATGCATGTCTCTCTATATAATGCGCAATACCGTATTGAAAAAGCTGAGCGTGCCTGAAAGACCTTCCTGGTAAGCCTTAGGGGTGTAGGTGAGCCTTTAAGATGCATGAGCATTTTTCTTTTCCCTGGAGTCTGCCCGCTCCTGGATTAGCGCTAGAGAATGCCCCGTATCTCGCGATACCGCTTACTTTACAATTGCTCTGAATTTTCTATGAAATTCTGTCACTTTTTGGCATAATTACCTATTATTATTCCACTGGATTACAATAGCACCAATGATTTGAATCATCAAAGTTTTCATCTCATTTCAATCAACCTCAGTTTTCAGAGCAGCGAGTTGTGTATGTCGGACGAGAATCTCGAAGGCTATTCGACACCCACTGGAAGCTCGCCACAACTGGATTCCAAGTGAGTTTCTCGTTCTTTTCTACTACCGCCCTCTCCTCTCCCGCCTCTATCTGAACCATCAGCCTCATCAAACAAACCTACTTCATCGCTTACGCACTTACCTGCCCTTTGGATTTTTACATAAAATTGAGAATCAAGCAGATGTTGTACTGTTGCAAGAATGCTTCTTTTTTGACACTTATGATCAATTATTTTTTTAATCAAGCAAAGCGAAGACGGCAGGCGACCCCGCACCACACGTTTGGCCGGGATATCAAATACCGAAACGAATCACGCTCAGATCAATCAAAGCTCTAATATTTTCTGAATCGTTCATTTGGATCAAGCCCAGTTGGATGCGCGCGCTGACGTGCGTGCGTGCCCCTTCCTTTACTTAAGTTTGGACCAAACACTTCTTCTCAAAATTTTCGACTGAGAGGCGAAGTTGTGGCGCATAGTAACAGCAACAATATCTTCTTCGATCCTTTGATTATTTTTCGATCTCCTTCGCAATTCGTTGCGCCTATTTTGCATTATTTTAAAAATCTTAGAGGAATATTTTTTCGTGGTTTCCATTTCAGAACACTGCGTAGTGAGGAGGTGACAGTCTTCGTTACCATTCGCATTGTGTAAATATTCCCTTTCCCGACCGTTGCTTGCGAAAATATAGGATTGTATGTGGCTCACCAGTGCCAAACCCGAAATATTTTCTAACATCTCAATGCACGCGCTGTGGTTGACTGAGTGTTCGTGCTAATTTGAGCCAGCAATTTCACTGGTTTCAACCTTCCAAATTCAATTCAGAACGATTCATCCGCCATCAGTGCAATCATGCTCATGCACGAAAATTGAAAACTCAATTGGAAATTATTCTTCCAACAGTCCGTCTTGCGTGGTTTTTTTTTACTCTTCGCGTTAAATTCATTGCATTTAGTGCAATCTCCAGTCCTATACTTGCACCAATCACTGGTACATATCTGCTCATTCTACACTCTAAGAAGAATCTGCCCAGAGCAGAAGTTATTCAAAAGTAGGAACTCCTATCTAGAATATGTTGAACATCTGCACGCATGCTCGTAAACATCTGCTGGGAACTGGTGTAGAAAGTAGGACAAACACTTGAAAATCTTTTTCACTTACGCTGTCTCAGCAACATCTGCTCTTTCGCTCTCATCAATAGAGAAGAGAGAGACAAAATTCCATCGAAATGAACCCGTCATTCAAATGGGCTGCCTGTCATATCTACGCCAAATTCGGAAAACTGGTGACATAATGAGGTCATACACCACATTTTTTGTACGCTTGTGCAAGGAATCGGAGCGATTTCAGTAAAAGGCCAATCTAATGGCGCAGTGAATTTGTTTGGTAATGTAACACAGTAAACTCCATTAGCCAACTACTGCGCTGGTTGGAAGGGCACATGGTAGGAAGACACAATTTTTCAACGTCCCGAAAAATTGGAAAAGCAGGGCCGCCATTCCTCGAGCGCCAAACTCGCAGTGTGCTTGAAGGCACAAGCAGCACGCGAGAAGCATTGCGTTTCAATAATGACAGTAACGGAAAGGTACCAATCGTCTATAGCTACTAAAAATACCGCTGAAAGTAATCTAGGAAGAATAACAAGAATGCTGATTTGGCAACTATCGCCCCAGCCGGGATCCGTACCCGGATCTCTTGCCTTGCGGGCAATTGTGCTACCAGTTAAAATCTGGAAGTAAATTGTGGTACAAATCACTTGTTTTGTTCTTATTTTCCTTTTGATTTGTTTCATTATTTTTGTTTTCATTGAAATATTCAGTTTTTTTATTACAATTTTCATTCATTCCCTAACCTGTTGAAATTTTACATTTTTCCGAGGAACTCTACCGTTTCCTCCCTGCCCCTGACTTATTTTCTGTGATCTGTTGGGAATAGAAATCGCTCATCAATAGTAAGTTCTGGAAGTTCTATCGCCGCTCTTTCGCTAAGATGTTACGATGTTAACGCTGGCTGCGTTATCGCCTGATACCCGGCACCACCCTCGCCTCGCCGCCGTCTCCCTCCTTTCTTTGTGGCGTTCGTTCTTTGTTCCCTTCAAGTACCCGTTCGTTCGGTAAAAGCGAAACAGCACATTTGAGTCACCATATAGGGTGTTTCATCAAGGCGATACTTAAGTTTTCCTGTGATAAATTTAGTTTCTACTCATTTCTTTGAATTTCTCGCTGAATCACGCTTTAACGCAAAAAGTAATATTGAAAATTAGAACGTAAAAGAATTGATGTGAGTAATGGTCCTCCCGACCTCCCTGTAATGCCTTTATACCTACGACACACCCTTAATTTATTCGCAAGTTGCCTAGATGCTGATTTCCCTCGACCAAACTTGTGAGTTGGGCCCTTGTCTAGTAAACTTAAGAGATCCGCGCAAGCAGAGTGTCGAGGTAAATCTAACACTACGGTCTATTATTGAAATCCGTTGTAGAGTAAGCGAAAAATTATATGTGCCAGCATAATCAGATAAGGGTGCTCGGTGAAGTGGGCGGGACAGCTGGTGCTACTTTGTTGAACATTTGGGTTGTGTACCTAGTTCGTCCTCATCACTACCATTTCTAATTTCAGCCGGACGCCATCTCGCGATCGCCACCACATTTTGAATCGCCTCAATCGAACAAAGAACGATACTTCCTCGATGGTTTGAGCTCTTCATTCTGATATTCTATGCGTTCAGTCATGTTTGAATCTCTAGAAGTGTCCTGTTATTGAACTCTTTCTACATACTCTAGTGCGATTCCCAATATTACAATCGCGTCCGACGCGTTTCGTCCTGAAAACGTGTTTCAACACTCGACGACCACACCTTTTTGTGGGCGTCTCGACCACAAATCACTGCGCATGGTTTGTCATCGCTGGCCATGAATGACCATTTCTTCTAAGTAAAGTGTTGAGAGAAAATCCTCCAACACTTTCACACCAGTAATGCCTCATCGCCGGAACCGCCTTCTATTGTTAATCATGTCTTTCATTTTGTTGTACAAATAAGTGCTACCTCACCTTCACGGTTGTGCATGCATTTCAGGAAAGTCATACAATGGCTAACGTCGATATGCCACAGGATTCAAAGCTACAGAAATCTCTCATCGAGGAAAATCGAGTGTTAAAAGCCCAAATCAAAGAGATCGTTAACGGCTCACGTGTTGTGAGTGAACAGCTCCTTTGATTTAATCAGAGCGTCATCAATTTTGCTTGCTGCCTAGCGATAAACGTGACTCATACTATTTCTATCAATGAGTTCGTTTTCCAAAGTACTAACCGCTAGTTTCCAATACTTCAAGGAAGGGCAGTCCCTGAACCGATTATTATTGCTAAGGCATCTGCGCACTACTAAGTTTTTGCTAATTTCGATTCTTTCTCCAACCAAGCGGCTGGTATACTTCTGAGTTCAGCTTATATTATATTAACATAGTTTACACGACTTGCTAGCCACCAAAATGTTGTATCCTCCCCCTCAAAAAGCGAGAAAGCGTCGGGTGCAGACCATACACCACAAGTGACGACGGCCTCCACAAAATGTAATGTTTTCTGCCAATGAAATGATTAGCCTGTTGCAGTTGTATTCTATCAGTTGTCACTAATTACAACTATCATTTACCAAAAATCAGCTATCACTATGAACCACTACTAACCAGATTTACTTGGAGGCCGTCGTCACTTGTGGTGTATGGTCTGCAACCGACGCTCATCTCGTTTCCTGAAAGGGACTGTAGTGGGAAAGCATACGCTGTTTGGTATTACTAATACCGAGGCTCTCAGAAACGAAACTTGAGAAAGCGAGAGTTTGTGATAGTGTGCATGCGTTTTCGTCTCCCAGAAAACACCTGCAAACGCTGATTGCATATTCTCACGGTTGACGGTCGACGGATTACCTTGAACTCAGCCCTTTAACCGCCTCTGCGCTCTCTCGCGGGTCCCTCTCCTCTCCAAGGCTTAGTCCTAGGGCATTCACCCGTTCTCTAATCGTCTGTGCTCTAGCCATCGCGGCAGGACCATTGAGGAAAAATCAAGTAGTCCGTAAACCCACGTTGACGATTCAATAAGATGATATGAAATAATTTTAGGAAGTCATCGAGAATTTACTACGAGAGAACGAGAAGCTTCAAGAAGAACTGAAGGAGGCGAAGTCCTACGTGGATCAAGTGGATGTTGAAGCAGAACAGGTGCAGTTTGTTCATTAGTGAAAAAATTTTCAAATTGTGCATCGCGTGTTCCTGCATCAACAGGAACGAGTTCGTAGCGGCAGATCATGAGTTCCACGCCTGTTTCGCTGTTCGCACGTACAACTGATCAAACGTGCACACCAGTCCTCAGAAAGTTTGAAAATTCGGAATAAAGTGGGAATTTTGAAGTAGTTCCGTACGAGGCGTGTCATTTCTGTGTTTTATTAAATTGGTACAAACTGCTGAGATGAGCCAGCTAGGCTCTCAAGACTGCTAGTCGAGATTTCAAAGAGACCTATTCAGTGCACCATGCAATCGAGTCAAATTCTGTGAAGGTAAATCAGGGAGGCAGAATCTCTACACCACTATTCAAAGGCGCTATGTGCCTCGGGGGGGGGGGCAGTCGCCGCGCGCGGCTGTGCGGCAACAGGAAATTCGAACATTCCAGCTTCTCACGGAACATTCCAGCTTCTCACGCATGTCATGTGACTGCCCTCACCCCCAACCCCCCTGAATTGGCTACACTCCCCCTGGCTCACGAATTTCCTGTTGCCGCACGCGCGCGCGGCGACTGCCCCCCCCCCCCCGAGCCACATTGCGCCCCATTCATATTACTTACATAGCTGGTCTGTAAAATTAAACTGTTTAACATCTATCGGAACATTTCGAAAGTGTGAAAGGTTTCATCTCATTTTCACGTGCTCAATGAATGACCTATAGCCCATGTACTTATTATCAAATTCTGACGTATTACCTTCTGAATTTGGAAACCAGTTTTTAGCGCCCGAGTATGTGACTATCACGCCATTTCTCTAGCGTAGAGGTATTTAGTTGGAGAGGATAATAGCGGTAAAAGCTCTCCCACTCGACGATGCCCTAAACTCTGTGGCCTACTTGATTGTAGCTACGTATTTCTCAGTGGCCCCCAGAGTCAATTTGTGGTGAAACCTACACGCGGGGAAAGAAGAATCCAGGGTCAAGCGAGGCGTCGAGGAAAATTCGGAAATACGACCCCCCCTCCCTCTGCCGAAGGCCGAAGTCCATGAAACAACCCTCTTTAAAAGCCGAACTATGAAAAAGTTGTTTAATTCTCCACCAAAACTGCTCATAAAAAAGCCCTGCTACCCCATCGTCCAAAAAAACTCGTTTAAAAAGTATAAAAGTGAAAAAGTCAAAGAATGATCATTAATGACGAGTCCTGTCAAACGAGCAAACGAGAAACGGAGCAAAAAACGTCAAACTAGTCACTAGAAATGGCGTACTATGACAACACCTCTTCTTTGTTTATTTCCTCCACAAGACTTACCAAATTCTAGTACTACACAGATTATGGTTCTCAATTTACACGTCCCCCTTTCGCTCAAAGGAAGCCTTGTAAAAGCCTTCGCCAGCTGTGTGTTGACTGGACTTTGGCGTTGACCGTGGAGCAGCTTATTTACTATTGAAATTTGAACAAATATTCAAATGATTATAACTTTCTTCAAAGTTAACGAATTTTCAATCTGAAAGCTGATTTGGGAGTTTTGTGAAGAGCTTTTTCTAATCAGTACTGAAATTACAGGAAGTTATAAGAAATAACAAATTTAGATCAAATAACGAGGAAAATTCGAGACGAGCACGAGTTTTTACACTTTCCGGAGCAATAACTTGCTTCATTTCCGTCAAATTCAAAAAGTTGATACGTCATACAAAACTAGAAGATTTTCTCTATCAAACGGTCGCTAAAGCAGCTTCATACGTCCAGTACTCAAAAAATGGCCACGTTGAGGATTTTTGCAAAATTAACGAGGAAAATTCGTGATGAGTGCGAGTTTTTACGCTTTCCAAAGCCATAACTCCGTTCAAACTCATGCAATCTGGAAAGTTAATACGTCATCATAAACTAGAAGATTTGCTCTTTCTATAGGCTAAAACTGCTAAATACGTTCACTATTTAAAAAATGGCCACGTTGAGGATTTTTGCCCGAGTACCGCCGAAAGGTACTTTTTCGCTACATTAGCACTATCCCAACGACTATAGCTCCTTGCAGGAGCGATTACATACTGAAGTAGGAGCAGATTCAAAATCCTCGTGCTTTTCTCTCTGCAAAAAGTGTAAAATTGTTTAGCGGGTCTCAACTTTAAAGGTTACATGCTTGTGAATTTGACGCTGAAGGCTGCGTTTCTTGTTGAATAGTGTACTCCTCTCTGTAATTTAACATGAACTCTTTCAGAACCCTCTTGATTCTTCCTGAATTAAGATTCGTTATCAAGATAGCCGTAGCTGAAGCGCGCGCAACCAACTGGGCCCACTCTGGGATGCGCCGTGTGCTTCACATCTCGTTGGATTT
>MU893346.1:0-21803 GCA_036418205.1 Ostertagia ostertagi
GAGTGTGGAGACGGCTTCCTCGAATGTGATATCTCGTTGCGTTTTTGGTAGAATGTAGTTGGAATACTTGCCATAAGCTGCGGCGTCCAGCTTGTGAAGAAGGAGGCGAACTCGAGTTGAATCGTCGAGCATTTGGGCGTCCACTGTAAAGATGTCTTGATGTCTTCGATACCATGCTTCGAAGGTTAGATCAGCGTCGGGATCATACGTGAACTCCGTGATGCGTCCTGCTAACACGTCGAAGACTTTGGTTGGTTCTCCTGCTTGTGAGGTTGACTGCGATGACTGCTGTTGAACGATTCCTTTCAATGCGTCCGTGAGTGCCATCAGCATCTGCTGGAACTGCTGGTCCGTCGTCGTCATAGTCCTGATCGCCACTGTTATGTCGGTAGCCGTACAGAAGATGCAGCTTTATTCGGAGTTCATAAACTAAACCATACTGAAGTCAGAGGCTTATATAGGGGAGATGTTTTCGAGAGAACTCGAAAACAAGTGATACAAAAGAGATCATTTATTGTTCATCCATAACAGCAGCGAATGTGGGCCTGATTCTGCTTATGGGGGGACATCTAAGGAATAGTTCGCCGTATAACTCCCAATAACAGTGGCGGCATCAAACACGACAAAAACTGAGAAAAATTTTGATGATATGCGCCACGAGCAAAGTGACTCTTTTTTTTTGCCCCCCCCCCCTGTATATTGAGTCGTCATATTTTCCACAAATGATGTTTATGGTAAGAATTCGTTACTGCAGGCTAGTCCCGAAATGCAAACGAAATATTGGTGCACCAATAATTTTGCCCTACCCTGTGCTCTTGTCGGTCTCTGTGCTTTGGTCAGTGCTAATTTCGCTTCTCACTTCCGCATTAACTAGCCAACCTTACCGACATTTGGACCGAGACCATTGTTACATTATGCAAAGTAATTTGCCATATTGCACGCATGGATCTGCTTGATGATTGGAAAGGAGGGTAAGCGAGTTCGCACCCCGACCTCTCAGGGAAGAAAAATCAAATATTCTTGCAGAATTTGGACGCTGCTTTAACTTTATGTCTGCAGAAGTGCAGAACGAAAGCCTCTCGTGGATTAGGTCCATAAAAAGGTGAGATATGCAAAAAAGGTTGAAGTATGCCACAGCTACATATTGCTAGGTCTCGCTGATTGATGTTGAGTGTGACAATGTGACAGACAGCGGAAACAATGTGAGCCCTGGTCGAACTTAACTCCAAAAGAGAAAAGGGTCCTCCCGAAAATTCATGTGAAGTAACAATTGCACTACCTCTTTGGCAAGAGAAGTAGATGATGATAGTAGACAATTGAGATCTCCAAAACCCGCCTTGTGGCAATTATCCTCCCACGAACCAATGATCCATCAATAGCTTGCAACGCTTGGAAACGGCTGGATCAAAATAGCGGGCATCTATAGCTAAGAGTAGCATGACGACGCGGTTACCAGCAGCCCAAAAGACACACCTCAATCCTCCTTGACGGGAAAATTCCGAGGTGTTGCCCCATCTGCGCTGATGAAAAAGAAACAGCCTCCACCTATTGCTGCTGCAATCATTTCTGCTGCAAGATTCACTGAGCCGACTAATAGACCATTTGTCTATGAAAGGGAACCGAATGAATGCATCTGCATCGCTAATCCTTTCACAATACAACATGAGTCATGGCCCCACAATTAAGAAGATGTAAACATTACAGTAACGAATTGAAGCATTGCTTGCACAACCTCTGCCAGAGCCAGCCAATCTTCGGATGTGCGCTCATCTTCTCTGACGTCAGTTACCTTTCTTAAATATTGCAGTGATTTATCATGTATACATTTTTGTTTTCTAACTTAAAGGCACAGGCTGCGATCGTTGGTGCGTCGTGCTCGAACTTCACGCAAAATGCGTGAAGAGAATCTCTAGTGAGTGGAAAGCAAAAAGCTTTTCCAGTTCTTAAAAGCCCTGGAATTTTCATTGTGGGTCGGACTTGGTACGGCGTAGAGCCACAGCGCTGCGAGGAGAGGAAAATGCTAGGGTGTATGATGTAAAGAGAGGACGCAGACGCCATATGCTGCAACGGCAGGGGACGCAGCGGAGGTAACCGTCGTGCACTTTCAAGTCCCATCTGCATCACCACTTTTGTGATCAAGCTTCCTGCTACCTTACTCAAGGAAAAAATTTCTTGAAGACCCATCCGTACCTTTAATGTGGTGAGACATGTGTAAGACATTTATGTGAACATAACTTCCCATCAAATAAAGAATTTTGAGGACTCTGAAGGGCGTGAATTGGAAAAGTAGCTTCAGTACGTACGTAGTACGCTGCTGGGAGATTAATCTCAAAGCAGGTGGCGAAAAGAAGGTATACTGGAAAGTGGATCACTAGTTGTTCCTCTTTTTTAAACAAAGGCAGAGAAATCCTTCTCAATACATAGAAACCTCCTGAATGCACTGAAAATCTCATCCAAAGGTCACATATTTAAATACTCTTACCAAAACTTCGTTTCGATCGTCTCAAAGAGTCCATTTTTCCGCCCCCCTCCTCTGCCGCTTTCTCTCTTCTTTTGTCTTCCGCCTTTTTCTCTTCCCCGTCTCCCTTCTTCTCCTTCTTCTTTCCCGCCCCATTACCCTTGCCTCTCTGATACCCCCCTCCCTTTTCCGATTTCTCCGTCTTCTCCGTTTCGCCTCTCGTTTGGCCTGGAGACTATCCGTCGATGGCTGACCGGTTGCGCGTGCTCCCGGGTCGCGGGCTGGTTTTCGCGCATTGACCGTTCGCCCTTTCTTCCGGGATGGTTGTTCTTACTATGCATGGTCTGCGGCAGCCCTCGTGCCATTTGGCCTATGTGTGTTTTTTTCTTGCCTCATGTTGGATATTCTCGTGTTTTTTACATTACCCCCTTTAGCCTTCTGGTCGAGCTCCTCGCTACTTTGATCTTCGTGGTCAGTCTTTGGGGTGTTTAATTTCTCTCTGGTCGGGAGTCTCTGGTCGTTTCCTGTTTGTCTGGCGCTTGCCTGGTGCGCATAGGGTTTTCTTTGTTTTTTCTTTCCTCTTCGGCCCATATTCGTAGGAGTCTTTCGTACATGCTCCCCCTTTACTTTCGTGCGGGTAGTTCAGGCAGCGCGAGTTCCCTCTTCTATTTCTGGGCGGTTCTCCGCTTAGCGGTTGGCCGATGTGCGTGCTTCGCCTTGGTCAGCCGGGGACCTTTCTCCGCGGGCATCACCTTGCGCCATTAGGCTGTGTTCCTCGTGGTTGTTCTTCTGGCTTGCCTCATCGGGTTCTCTCTTTTTCTTTCATTGATAGTCTATCGGTCATCTTTCCTTCGCTATCCGTCGTTTTTCGAAACGGCAGTTTCGCACTTTTATAGCGGCGCCTTGGGTTGTTGCCCCCGCTTTTCACTCTCTTTCATTTTTTCTCTTTTTGGGTCTTCTCTTTGAGGCGGCGTGCTGGTGCTCACCGTGTGATCTCACGGGATTTGTTCTCAGGCCGTCCCTCATCTCTGTTTTCGCTGCGGGTTTGAGTGTGTCGTACTCTGTTTCCCTTTTTCCTCCTGCCCTTTTGTATAGTGACCATCATCGAGCCATCGCCATAGCCCATCTCTTTTTTTCTGTGGCCGGCGCCGTTGGCGTAGGCGCCTTTTTTGGTTTCGCTTTGTTTCTCCTCTCGTTTGTTTCCGTGTCTTCTGCGTTGGGCGTGTTCTCCGTGTCCGTTGGTTGGCGTCTCTACTCTTGGCAGCGTCTGTTTTTCCTCTTTGTTTTTCTCCCTTTCTTGTCTATCGGGGTCGTCCGAGGTGGCTGTGGGTGCCTGTGGCCGTGGGTTTCTGGGATTCTTTCTCACCAATCTGATCTTTTTTTGCCATCCCCGGTTGATCTGTCTGTGCTTCTAGCTTAGTCTCGCGTCGCTGATTTTATTTTCGAGGTCGCATGGTCCATGTCCTTTTACGCGTTTTTCGCACGGCCGAGGTCGAGCGGGGTCTCGCCCTGTTCCCGCCCTTCTGCGGCGCTTCCGATCTATCGCGGATGGTTTTCGTGATGCTCAGCTGACCTCCTCGCTGGTAGCGTTTTTTTTTTTCTTGGTGGCGCTATTATTATCCGCTCCTATTCAAGCTGTTACTTCTCATTGTTCGCCGTATATAGGTGATATTAGGCCAGTACTCTCGCGGTGCTCCGGCCGTTCGACGTTTACGCCTCTGTCAGCTTTGGCCTTTTGCTCAGTGGCTGTAGCCCGGTCGAGTTCCCCCTCGAGCTCTCTATGCTTCCCCGGGATCAATGCTTTTTTTATTTTTTTTTTTTTTTTTTTTTTTTTTTTTTTTTTTTTTTTTTTTTTTCTTTTTTTTTTTTTTTTTTTTTTCCTTTTTTTCCTCCCTTCTTTTTTTTTTTTTCTCCTTTTCTTTCTTCTTCTTCTTTCTTCCTGTCGTCGCGGTTTCTGTTTTTTTCTTCAGTTTGCGTCATGTGGATGTTTCTCCCTGTTGTCCTTTGCATCGCCTATAATTGCTGCCGCTCCTAGATGGACTGCCTGGTCCTTGGGCAATGTATGGTCGGTCTTTGCAGCCCCCTGGGTTCCCTGGCTATTCACGCTGTTTATTCTCTTTTTACTCGCACCGTGCTGGTGGTGCGTGGTTCGTCCGATGTTTGGCGCGTCTCTTCTGTTGGTCTCGTTGTTTTCCCGGCCGCCGCTTATGGGAGCATTGCCGTCCTTGGTTTGCCTTTCCGTCTTGTGGCTGCCTTGTGTGCCTTTCTTGGGCCGTCTCTTTGGTATGCACAACTCTTTTTCCCGCTCTTCCTTCGTTTTTTTCGTGCGGGCATCTCGCTCCTTTTCGTTCTTTACCTTCGTTCCTCTGCTTGTGTTATCCTGGTCTTCCGCTATGAGCGTGCCTACTCGCGCCTTTCTCTGCCGTGTGCCTGCTCTGGCGCTCGTTTGGCCTGTCCCCAGTCTTTTTTAGGCCCTCAGTGCGGCGCTTCCTTTCTCATTTCTTCTGTGGCCTTTCGTGCGCCTTGACTTCCTTCTTTTCCTGTCTTCGGGGGGCTTGCACCGTCTTTCTGCCTCTTCAGATGCCGGATGTGTTCAGACTAAGTGGGGCTCTCTGGCTATTTCGTTATAGCATTCTCTTCTCCCACGTATCGGATTCTTTCTTCATGTAATTACGGTGGTACACGCTCGTCCGGTACGTCATGCACTCTCTCCAAGCAGCAGTGCGCTCACCCGTCTCTCTGGCGTGCTCCGTTAGAGCTTGTGGCTCGTTTTGTTTATGGTGCATGTTGACTGGCTGGTCTCTGTCCGTTCTGCCCTCGTTCGTCCTGGGCTGGTGATTTCGTCGGCGTGCCTGGTGTTTTTTGGACGCTTGATCCCTGGGCCGTCGCTGTGTCGGGTGTGGATGACTCTGTAGAGGAGCACGAGCCAATTTTTGGGAGAAAAATTTTCACGCCATCGGCATCATCCTGCCGCATCAAGCAAACAAACGCTATGGATCCATCACTACACTGCTTCAGCTTCCCTTCTCGCTTTTATCATGTTTCTTTTCAGTGAAGGTGGCACTTTCGGCAGCTAATTTATGCTGATTGGCAATATTTTGAACCCTCTGCACCTCTCTTTCCCCACATTGAAGGCAAACCCCGGATTAAACTGGTGCTTCGTAGTGATAGCTTAGCTGCGGAACGACCTGAAAGTGGAGAAGGAAAGCAAGAGAAATCTTTGGGAACGCTGAAATTAAGGCCTTAACCTTCAATAAGGTCGGATGTGGTACGATGGCGAGACAGGGCGATCAAAGAAGACAAAATACGCGAGAGAGCACGTCGTTTGAGAGAGCACGCTGATCTCTACATCAATGATCACGCTGATCTCACCATCTCTCGCGGTGGGTGGGAAGCGTTGCAACGGGGGTCGATGGTTGCAGGCCCGTAAGGATTAGCGCCCTAACCGCGCAATTTTTGCGACGAAGCTGGAGTGATCTAGGTAGGTACGGACCTTACAATTTCCCTCGCGGTATCCTTCCTACTAGTCGGGCTAATCCCGGGGTTTGCCTTCAAGGAGGATTCCACGATAAGACGAAGGTCCAAGAAGGAGAAGTTCCCCTAGTGGAGGGACAGGCGGACCTCCCAAGGTGTGGACAACCACGCAATTTGCATTGAAGGATATACCATCTAGCTTAGTCTTCCCCGCGCGCTACCGGCGAGGTACGCCAACTCTCGATGTTTGAGCCTCTAGCCGTTTAGCGCTGAATAGGCAGCACAGATGAGAGTCGTATCAATGCGCAAATCTAAGGAAGGGGCACTTCTCGGGTTTTAACGCGCTTATTTTCGTTCCATGTTTTTTTTCTTCTTTCGTGCATCACAGACCATCTCTTAATCATTCCCAAGGGCTGCCTTTTAGTTGTGAAATCCGCCTCTAAACATCCCGGGCCTCCGCACGGTCGAACCATCCCCTCACCACCGCAAGCTGCCGCTTCGAATTGGGTAAACACTGGTAGCATACCAATTCTTTCCACATCTCGTCTACCTCGCTATGTGCCCACAGGCAGACGTTGTTTCCACTTCTGAGACCGAGCGATTCATCCATATTCGGAGCGCCTAATGTGGTTAAGCCAGCATTACCATGTTTTCGTTGTTTTTCGTCTCCAGTCGCAAGTAGTAAACAGTTATCGTCATCATTAGAGCTCACTGTAGTTGCTGGGGCCCAGTATCCGTACTTCCACAACTCCAGGCGGCCTATCCACTGTTTTCTCCGTTCCTTTCAATGGTCTCTGAACATCAAGAGATTTCCAAAAGCAGATTTTAAGGTCGCTGTTTTTGAATGCAGCGGTCTTAATCTCCGCAAATAGCGTTTTTCGTTTGCGAGAACGTCGTCCGTCTGCCGCCTTTGTACTCTTCACCGAAACAAAGCCGGTGATCAGTTGGCTGATGGACAGCCACTACGATTGCATTAATCCGCAGAAGTCTGCGCCAGGCAAAGCCTTCTCCCCACTCACGAGAAGAGCATTCGTCCTATCCGGCGTCCTATCATTGCATTAGAACTCTGTATTTCCTGTGTTGCGGCTTTTCTCGTGGCTTCTTGCTACAGTGTGCTCTATTCCATTCTCCAGAATTAACACCGAGAGGCTGTAAATTATGGGGATAAAAGAAACTTCACATGAAGCTACGCTTATGAGCTCGAGTGATGAGTGCAAACTACAATTCACTATTGAGATTGAAAGGTTCTTGAGCTTCTTTGTTTCACAAGACTTCTTTGCTGTTGATTAAAATGCTGTCCAAAAAGCTTTATTTGACACAGTTTCGGGCCGTGAGCCCCTCTTCAGGTCTATAACATCGTTGAGAACATTCCGCTACCCTACCCGGATTTTACCCTTATTTACTTGGTTAGGTGGCTTCGTATATCATGTTGTAGATGATTCACTTTCCGTGTAAGTACGGAATGTGTGGGTGATGTGCGCCGGGTCTTGGGCTCTAGAACCTGAGAAGGGGCCTTCCGGCACGTAAACTTGTTCGTCGGATAAAGCTTTTTGGAAGAGCTTCATTTTAATCAACAAGAAAGAAGGTTTGGAGGAGTTCACTATGTCTGAGGGAGCACTTCAATATCGACACTTGAATCTATGTATCTTCACCGGCGTCCTTTTAGCGCTTCAATTAGCATGGGGTTGGTATTTGTCGCGGCATGGTGACTTCAGGCTTTCTCAAGCCCTCCACAACAGACAATCTGCAATTTTTTGAGCGGTCTGAAGGCGTTGGATCCGGATCTCACAGACACTGGTAGACGTCAAAATAAAATTGATGTGTTAGGGTGGAGGTGCATTCAGAGCATCAAGCCGATAACATGCGCGGAATATGCGTGTTGCACGTCGAGCCTTTTGCTCAACCTTGCGGGTGAAAACGGGCTTCAAGGTTTCGGTGGAAGGTGTATACGTCAGCCTGTTATAAATGAGCAAGTGAAGTGTTTTTCAGTGTCTAGACTTCATAACGATCTATGTTGCCATCTCGTAAACAAAATGTGTAGTTCCGATTGTTATGGGGGCGATCGCGAACTACCCAGACTAGGACGACGCCAATTGGAGATTTCCCACTTCAGAGAGATTTATGACCTCTAAAAACTTTCAAATGCTGATTTTGGCAAAGGTAGTGTTTGCGTTGAAACGCCTCTTTAATCGCTCGCCAAAACATTCCACAAATGTGACTCAGCGATTGTCTGCTGATGAGAAAAGGCCGCTTTGCCTTTTCGATAAACCTGCTTTGTTAAGGTGTTCTCTAACGTACACTAGCGGCCAAAAGTGGTCGCCGGATTTTTAGTGCATTATTTTTTCTCGCTTGAGCAACGCCCTCCAAAGATTGATATACTATGTTTTCTAGTGTTTTTATATCCTCAAGTCTTAAAGAATCAGGATATTCAAAAGAAAAAGTTTTCGAGGTCACCATTGATTTTTTCTGGCAAAAAAGGAGAAGCACGGAAAACCTTTCGGCGAACACTTTTGACCGCTAGTGTACAAGGTTGTTTAGTGGCAAGTGACGCTGCTCACCATGCGCCTGCTCCGTGGATCAAATCCTGGATCGCGCCGCGTCGCCAATCACGTCTCCCTCGGCGTCTGTTAATTGCTACCAGACTTTTCTGGGAGGACAAAGTGCTGAACTAAGCATTGGTTGCCCCCGAAGTTTTTGTGTAGCCTAAATCGCAACAGCAATGTTGCTACGATTTGGAATGAAAGCCTGCGTGGCGCAAAAAGATAAATCAGTGCTGAATGCTTTATCCTCAATGACTCAGGGGCCAAAAGCCGGAAATACTACAATACACCAACATAAACACAAACTAGTATGGATGTGGGATTCCATTGACTGCTTTTCAGCGCCCTTTTAGCGCTCCGCGGCATTATTTATCCTCCATCCAGTCCTTGAAAAAATTGAAAGAAGCTAAAGTTGCAACCCGAAAATGCTTAAAGATGAAGACTATTCTCACTTTATGCAGAGGTCTGCTTATATTGCAGGTCATTTCTCAACATTTTGTATATGTACTCGGATCAAGTGATACTGAGAATCCTCTTTTTTCGTCCATCAAAGCTAGATCGCCTCCCAAAGCGCACGTCACTCTACCCCCACTGCACTATTTGTGCTTTAATCGGCTTACGAAGACAAAATTTCTCATTATAAAATTCGACGAGCAATTTATTGAAGCCTGAAACCTCAGTCAAAATTACGACTTCCACCGAAACCCTCTCAATCCAGGTTTTCATCGGTCTTCGATCCTTAGACTACGACTTTCTCTAAAATAAATCGATATGTTCTGTGAAGTGACTGTCGCTCCCAGCAACAACTAATCACCAATAGAAATTTGGCTGACGTACGTTGGATTGACCTGGGATTCGATCTAGGGACCATTCGCGCGGTAGCGGCTCCTCTTGACACCACACCATCTCTTCTCGAATGAATTATTCTTGTTATGACATAAAGTATAAAGCATTTGCCGTTGATCAATCTTTTTGGGATGCGGCACGCATTCTACTTCCATTTGTACATTCGTAGTGGCGTTTGAATGCGATGTGGCCTATACAATGACTTGCGGGGGCCAGCCGATGTACAAGTCAGTGTTTTTATCGTCCAGACAAGTCTGCTAGTACCAATTAACCGATAACGGAGGGATCGAAGGCTTGGTGGCCCAGGCGACGCACGATCCAGGACTCGAACACTGAACGCGCACGTGGTAAGCGTGCCACTTGACACTACATCGCTGCAGCCCTTTCTTGTGATATAAAATAGCATAAGCATTTACATATGGAATTCAGGATACAGATATTTCAACACTGTTGCCCAACACAACGTCATCCTCTAACTGGTTTGAACTGTGATTCCCCGTAGCTTTTGTCGTCCATACATTTGCTCATGGTGTACCTTATACAGTACCTTAGGGTCACCCCGCAAACCAATAGCGCAAGTATGAAGAGTGTGCGAGACTTGTAGAATTACCTTTATTAGGATTACCTTCTTTTATAATTACATTTGGCGCTCTCTGACCAGTAAAATGCGGTGGGACAGATTTTTATTAACTTGCGCAGGATGACTCGCTTTGATTGTAATGATTTGTTGTCAAGGATTACTAAAACCTCTATATGTACACAAATCAGCGCGCCTCTACAGATAGGCTGGTGGGTTTCTCAACAAATCCCAAAACTGAAGTGGTACACATGTGCGCCACCAGTAGTCAAGGGTTGGAGGCATATACCGTTAACTGTCTTTTGCTCCTGAGAAGTGTTCTCTAGCGTTAAAGGATACTTGCGCGGAGAATTCTTGCACTCTTTCCTAACATGAATATGTAAGGAACAGAGTGCACGAAGTTTCCGCGCCAGTACTGAAAATAGAGCACACAAAGTTTCACGCATGAAGATTCGGTTTCTGAAGAGAAACAAACGTACAAAAACTACACGTTATGGACCATCGAAGGACCAGGAGGCAGAGCCAGGCGAGGCATGGAAAGAAGACGGCGTTTGGCCGGCTACGTACCAGGCGACGCAATGAGAGAATCGGGTTAAAGCGCGCGATTTCGGAGAGTGGAGACAAATCGATCGATGGAATAGGATGGAGTAGAAGTGTAAGATGTGAATGCAACGAAGCAGAAGGCCAGAAAGAGCTTCTAGTGAATGCACTCCAAGAACCAAGTTTGAGCATCCCCGTCGCCAGCATTCGTGAAAGACGTCCGTGGGCAATTCGAACGCGTAGCAGCCTTTTCGAGTTTTCGAATTTCTAATCAAAACGAAAGCAATACTTCAGTTCTTTTCACTATTATCGTGGATAATGAGTCTCAAGCCAGTGATTTATGGCTGAAATAGAATCATGATTTTTCCGCGCAAGATTCCTTTAAGGTGCTGAGAGGGAGACCCTAACTGATCTATTTTAATCGCATGAGAGAAAAATATTTTCTTGACAGAGTGCGAATCCCAGAGTGCGAATAGACTTGCGAAAATACACTTGATCCAAACAATACGTATCCAAGAACTGGGCAGTTTGCCAAATTTCCACTTTTCTGTTTCCTCGTTGTGCCGTTTTTTCTTCTATTCCAATTCACGGCTTCGCCTCAAATGTGCGTCCTCGACCACCCAAGTGGTGCAAAGAAGGCTATTAAAAACATTCTTGAAGGCTTCGGTGATGAATAATCTCTGTCATGAGAGCCGCGTGTAATCCGCTGAGAAATGTACGTCATCCGAGGATTTGGACTCTGCAGGTGACCGCGGGCTTCTCGAAGGTGCTAGGATTTTCTTCCACTGATTTAAACGCTAAGCCTGTGCCGTCGATACACTCGTAATCACTTTAAGCTTACTTCATCCGAGGTCTTCAAAAAGCAGGCCTGGACCATATTTTCCATGCTTAATTATGGGCACTGGAAAGGAGTTGTGTTGTTTTATTCTGAGAGATTGTCACCGAGGAAAGTTCCTAATAGTTTTGTGCTACTTCCCTCATACTTTGTAGTAATCTTCCATTTCTCTCTATATCTTCTCTGTATCGCGGCTTATTTTAATTTTCTTTGCGTAACTTGAAATCGTAGACCCGAGAGGATAAACTGTACTGTTCAGTCGGCCTTTTGCAGAGGCTTCCTTCACTATATTCCACAGAACTCAGCCTTTCAAGTGAGGGACTGTTGCCGAAACTTTACCTTAGAATGGCTGGACCAACAACACTGCAAGCACTCAAATCTAAATATAACTATATTAATATTTCATTATGACGGAGGATTCTTTGTTTGAACAGCAATATAGGAGCCTCCACATTCCTCTTCCAAGCAGCCCCACTTCCTCCTTTTTTCCGAAGTCGTGTGTGTAAGACTGAGTCCAAAAATTCCCTAGTCGAAAGATCAAAACACAAAGTAAGCAATCTCAATTAATTTTTTGTGACGCGCCCCACATTTAATTACCATGTTAGAGGGCGTTTGAATATTCACTTTGTAAACCCTTCTATTACATGAACAACTCAACTTCTGTGTCTTTATAAGCTATTTGTCGTTGTGTTCGTCAGCAAAATTCCCACTCATGTCAAAGGATGGCAAGTGGGAGCAAGCACATTTGTGGTGGGCAGGTGCACTCGCGTTTTGATGTTCATTTCAAAATAAATTCTAGATCGAATTCCACTACGAATGATTGTTTGCCTCAAATATGACTTTCTGGAAGTATTAGCAGTTTTGGAAATGGAGTTCCTCAGCTTTCACACAATTTTTCAGAAGACCGTGACCCTCGCTCCCCATGTGGCTGGATAGTGATCATCAATATCGCATGTTGATCAACCCATAACCTTGGGTTCCACTCCCATGCTAGCTGCAAAGGATGACTCCATTGAAATGACGAGCATTCCAATACGTTAAGCGGTTGAAATGAAGTTCTCAGCAGACACGGTGTGGGACTGGAGGTCGGCATGTTAGCACGATTGACCCTCACCCGCGAGTCGTAGTTTTTCTTTAGGCAGCTTAATCTCCTTGATTTTGCCGAAAAGCGTGCGTTAGAAGTGAAATTCAAGTTTAAAAAATACATAAGGAACCCTTACCGGCGACCAAAATTATTTTTTTATACGACTTCGTGTGCTTCCAGTAAGATTCGGCCGAAGTGGTCGAGGAGTGGTGCGACGAACTAACGCCGCACAATCAGATACGACGGATGGCCTTTAGTTCTTCGAGCCTTAACGCGATTGGTCTCCTGTATGAGCCCTATTGTAGAGAGAACCCTACTCTATGACACACCTATTTTGATAGCTTCCTGAACCATCCTTGATTTAAAACTAATATATTATATATATATAACCAGATTAGTCCCCCGTCAACCGCCGGGACCTTCCTTTCCTGCGCAAGCTTTCTATCCTCCGCTATGGTCCCTTCCTCCTGTGACACCAACACCTCCTGGAAGTGACGCGTATGCAACACAATGGTGTTTCATACAGTAGAAGGGACACAATCATGATATGACGGTAGATTTTTCGCTTCCCTTCCTCATCCTCCCTTCCTCTCCACTGCCCTCCAGCTGCCACTGCAGCACCATGTGGAATGAACGGAAGTGTGCTAAGCAGGTGTTTATATAGCCCTAAGAGTGTTATCACAACTATCCTGCTACAAAACATTGATATCTCAAATCCTGTAAGCTACCCGATTTGTTAGCGGTTTGTTTATCCCATGAGCTTCCTTCTCACTCACTTCATTTTGCGGACGGACACACATACATACATACACACACAGACATACAAACCGACACACAAAGTTAGCGCTTTATATAAATAGAAGGATACTACCACGAGCAGCAAGATATGCCCATCAGGCCTCTGAGAAATTGCGTCCAAGTTAAAGGGGATCATTTTGAGACCCGCTGATATTGTTCAGACGGTCATATTTGTAGTGATTAATATTCATAGCTAGTTTACAAAAGTTTCTTACGGAATGGAAGTCAAACCATTGTAGGTGCTCTAGTAATTTGCTCTACCCTGTACATATAAAAAAGGGCGGAAGTGGTGTAGTGGCAAGTGGCACGCGCTCACCACGCGAGCGGTCCGGGGATCAAATCCTGGGTCGTGAGTCGCCCGGGCCAACCAAGCCTTCCATCCCTCCGGGGTCGGTTAATTGGTACCAGACTTGTCTGGGAGGATAAAAAACACTGACTTGTACATCGGCTGGCCCCCGCAAGTCATTGTATAGGCCACATCGCATTCAAACGCCACTACGAATGTACAAATGGAAGTAGAATGCGTGCCGCATCCCAAAAAGGGATTGATCAACGGCAAATGCTTTATCCTTTTATCCTTTTATATAAACGCGGCGTATAACCCAGCACTAACAAAGATTGGGAGGACATGAGTTTTTCAGTGCAGCAAAAGGGTGAGCTGCTGCTGTTTATGCTCATAGCCTTCTAACTGGACCTAACCTTAACCAATTCACACAAAATGGTGGAGCTCGGAATTTCTCAGAGAAGAATAGCCTATGCACAAAGCTGAACGCTTTCTTCATTTTAAATTCACTGCGCTGAACAACATATCATTGTCTGGAGCTTTCTTGAGCAAATGTTAAGTCGCTATTTATTGTTTTCCGGTAACTATCATACCAGTGCTACCCAGGTGATACATTATTATGTTTCAAGACGACTACCATACTTCCCCTACAGCCTGCTCGTTGCATTACCTCACTGTGTAGTTGCTTTCATGAATGAATTCCTCCTTTGTGGTTTTTTTCCACACAGTGTCGTACATGCTCTTTTATCAATTTCTCACAGCTGCTCATCAAGCGCGACTTTTCCGTGCCTGGCGAGCTATTGCTTCTCGTAAAAATTATTGCTCACTAAATTATGGAAAGTGCAATCGGAACCAGACAAAAGTGCAGCGAAGTATCCAAGCAGTCATCTTCTCACAGGCGCCAATTTTACGAAAAAAAAGCAGATTTGAATAGATTTCTTCGGAGAAGCTGCAAGCTCGCTGCTGTGGCTTTCCACATTTAATGACCAAAAATACTGCTCTTGCAAATAGTAGAATTCTAGGAAGGGCGTCTTCCTTCTGTGCAATGTTTTTACCTCATACTTGCAGTTCTTCTTTTGACTGCCACAAACTGAACCCTTAAACAGGAAGCATAAAACAGATATAGTCTCTTTCATTGCGCCTTTCTCTGATTAGATAAATTAAATTTCAGGGCATAAATTTGCAAACATTCGGCGTTGACATCCCTTCTAAGCATGCGCCGTGCATTCCACTTCCATAAAGAAGCGTAGCGGAATTTGAATAAGATTTTGGCTCATGCGATAACTTACGCTTGTTGATCGAAGTGGAATATTAAAGTTTTCAACTTTCAGGCCATTCTCCCAATTAGCCGACTCTTAAAGGATAGGAGACTTACCAGGAAAGGCATTCAACTTCCCATGGAACTTTGAGATGAGACCCAGATATCGATAGAGCTTCAAACGCTGATTACAAATATGGAAACTAAAACTGCAAAATGAACCTGCCAAGGAAGTTGTGAGCAGTCAAAGTTGGCTGGAAGTAAAGCATTACACTAGCCTCCGGGCTTTCAGAGTCGCCGCGGAGCAGTGGTGGTGCCCTCGCTATTCACCCTGGAGGTCATAAGCTCTCCTCCCGTCGGAGCGCAAATTCCGAGAGCACTACCACTACTCCACGGCGACTTTGAAAGCCCGGAGGCTAGTGTAATGCTTTACTTCCAGCCAACTTTGACTGCTCACAACTTCCTTGGCAGGTTCATTTTGCAGTTTTAGTTTCCATATTTGTAATCAGCGTTTGAAGCTCTATCGATATATCTGGGTCTCATCTCAAAGTTCCATGGGAAGTTGAATGCCTTTCCTGGTTAGTCCCCATCCAGGCCCATCCATCTTCCAGAATTTGACTTTCGGATTGTGCACATGGGAAGTGGTGCCACTTATCCCACACCACCTTAGCCTGCGCTACAATGTTAGTTAAAGGCATGCCCCAGGATCAATTGGTGTGGCTCTTGCACACGAATGCGAATGTATTGGTGCGAAATGGGCCGGCAAGAAAAAAGGAAAAGAATCCGTCGAAAACGCTTAGGTTAAGGGCTCACTCACCTTCCTAATCGGCTGTGCTAAGGGAATGAGAGACTAAGCGCGGAGAGGAGAGTATGAGGCGAGAGAGCGCTACAGATGAGAGAGCGCCAGACAACAGCCTGATAAGAGAAAAATCTGCAGCTTCAGCAGCTTACTTTGCAAGGCCCAAGCGCTCTTGTCGGTGATTTCCGTGCACGGGAACGCCACATTTGTGATTGTCCTCTAAGGGTCTATCCTACAGACCGAAGGGAATTGTTCAGACAACTTCTGTGCGGTTTGTGCCTCCAAGAAGAATTACAATGAAGGGGCAAAAAAATTTTCGTCCATCGCGCGCATCAGCAATCTATCACACAGGGCGCCGCAGTTGATGATTTGTATGATGAATATTAGTTTTCCCCATGTGCAGATTGAGCCATTTTCCCTTTCACTGCCTGTAACCTCTTCGGAATGACGTCATTTGCCATCGTTGATAGACTTAAGGTAACCTACAGTAGTAGCTCCAACTTGAAGCTGCTGCCTAATTCTACCGAATGGTCCACTACTGGATGGCTTCCGAGGAAAAGTAGCTCTAACTATGCAAGACACCTTCTGCCTAGCTTTCAGATAATGTCGAAATATCTCACTCTCACGATTCGGAAAACACTTCAATTCGCAAATTCTTCTGATGTTGTCGATGTAAGGCATAATGAAATTTCTCGATTGACTGGAGAAAGCCGCTTCCCAGTGCAGTAGTATTAGGTTTGAATTAAGCAAGGTGTGATTGTTCTGTTTTGAATGTAGGGGAATAATGGCGTTTATGTCACCCCCCCCCCTCCCCACAAATCCGCTACACGGTATGTATGAGAAATCAACTGAATCCGCGTGATAGACAATTTTTCATTCTTTTTTTGGCCGTGTGTAGAACAGTATATTAGACCTCCTAATCTCATGCAGTCAACATAGATCATTATGAGAAAATGTTCGGAAGCTCTTCCGGACTAAGGAATAATCCCAACCGTTTGCGTGATTTAGGACCTCTTCGAGGTCGGGAGAGAGGCGCTAGTGGTCACGAGAGTTTTTCAGGAAAACGCAAAGCTCCTTGAACTCTAAATAGACTTTCGTCGTAAAATAATTTCCTCTCATGTGCTGCAAGCAGTCGCTTTAGACTAACTCGATGCTCTGCAGCTCTGCTCAATGCGTCTCTCAAAATATGCACGTGGATGTTTGAACCCTTCAATAATTTATTCTCGATTAATAATTGTTGTTGTCAATTGTGGATGAGGAAGTGACAGTTAATGAGAGGTTTTGGATTGTCTACCCTCGAGCTACCACTCAATTTCAGGAAAGGCGTCTGAGACAAAGATCCTGCTCCTGCCCTGCTAGCTTTCCACGGCTTTCCTCAGAAGCTCCAAATCAGTAGGCGTTTCTTGGAGAAACTCACTCACAGGGAACTGAGTGTGAGCTTTCCGGTTCACTTCGTGACGGGTTTTAAGGGAGTCGACATTTTTCAACAACTTCCAAGCGCACTCAGGCAACACCATCCGCTTCCGTTGTCCCCTTGCCGAGCTCCTTTCAACTTAGGGACACAGCTTCTGCCTCGTTACAGCAAGACGTTGGCATCATCGTTGCCATTTGCGTTCTTATTTCGCCTTTCTTAAAGAATATCTCACAACTGAACGCTTCGAATCTCTTGGAAACAAAGTGTTCCGAACTCCTTCTTTTCATGTCTTGTATTTCTACCTATGTTCTTTATATCGTGTGTCAGTTATTCTATCTTACAAATTCCAGGCCCTTATGGGTAAGAGGCATTCGGTGTCTGTAAATCCAAAGAGCCACCAACCCCAAGCAAGGATTATTTTCCAAATCTTTCTCTCTAAGTTGTCCTCTTTCCGTGATAAACAATGCACTGCAGAGTAGAATTACACAGTCAGAATGCGCTATTGCTTCGAGTAAGCAAAACCTTAGATGCTCGAGGTCTTCAACGCCAAGAACGAAATTAAGTAATTAATTTCAATCTAACTTAATTAATTTACGAACTTTTCCTAACTTTCCTGCAGCAACAGACTCGCCAATCGAATGAGTAAGAACACTGAACTATTGAAAGTATTGAGGTGGGGGGGGGGGGAAACATCGAAGTTCCCTGAGTTTAAGGTAGTTCTAATCTCAGTAGTTCAGAGGGGATTGAGACATTCCCCCAGCTCTACAGCACACTTTTCAACTTATTTTCAGAACACTTTCAGATTTTGCCTAATGGGAATTTTAAGTGTTTTGCGAGTTGTACCAGACATGTTATGGCAATAGCAATGAAGGTCTTCTGTCTCATAGTAACTATGACTATAGAAAGCAGATGAGTGCGTTGGGAGAAACTCGAAAATTAAAGCGGGCAGGGGAGAGAAGCTAGGATACGTAAACCTCGATGGACTTATGACTCACTCATCAGTGACCGTTGAGTAAACCACTCCTAGGCTTGTTAGAATGTGGCTGAACATAGGGATGGGACACAAGGTTCAAAAATGGAGGCACAGCGATCTTTTAGAATGACGAGGTATAAGCGATTGGCGAGGCGATTCGAAATATTCATATTTCTCACGAATCGTCCCCCCATTAATGGTTTACTCATTCGGTTGGCGAGTCTGTTGATGCAGGAAAGTTAAGAAAAGTTGGTAAGTTCGAATCGTTTTTGGCGTTGAAGACCTCGAACATCTAAGGTTTCGCTTACTCGAAGCAATAGCGCATCCTGAATGTATGATTGTCTGCAGTGCACTATTTATCACGGAAAGAAGACAACCTCCAGGGAAAAATTAGGAAAATAATCCTTGCTTGGGATTTGTGGCTCTTTGGATTGCAGCTGTGTGTTCGCTTGATATTCGCCAGGGAGAATGTCGGTCGAGGAAATCCTCGACAGGGGGTCGTACTTGTCAGGGCTGGGTCATGGGGGTCGTACTCTTGGGGTCAGTAACAGAGTGGTATCGTGGTGCAGATAGGTAAGAGGGTGTAGCGCAGCAGAAAATGAAATATCTGAAAAAAACATGATATAAAATATTCTTTGCAGGTTCAGTCGCTCCATTCCTCTACCTTTATGAGAAGGACGTATTTGAAAGCAGTACAAAGAATGAAAGTGCATCTGCAAGGAAGGGGCCACATGTGCACACGCGCTGCAAAGGCACCTCCTCCATCTACCGCCCGCTCCCTCTCCCTTAATACCTCGTTGAGAATGACATGCTAGGGGGAGTTACGAAATGTGCTTACTTCTGCCAACTGGTCATGATCATATAACACCTTTCAATCGATTCTGCAACTTCGAGTGAGGTCGGATGCATGGCCTATACCCAGACAAAATCGGATGATGACGATTGCCCCTTTTCTTATTGCTTATGTTGATGTTGGAAGAATGTATTCTAGACACATTTCGAGCGTTGCCAACGAATTACACTTGCAATGGTGAAGAAGGGAGCGGCTTTTTGAGCGGCCGAGAATGCCCTCGATAGATCCCTCGACGCAAATATCTCCTCAACTAGGAAAGTGTAGGAACGCTTAAGAATACAATTAGAAAGCGCAAACCTTCAGCTTTCTCAAAAATGCTTTCGTTTTCTTAAGATCTTGCAAAATTAGAGAGATATTTTTTGTTTGTTAACTGCTGTTTTTGCCGCAGTTCGCCTTGCGAATGTTTCACAAGAATGCTGGGTTGTGAACAAAACTTTCGCCCCAGGCGGGACTAGAACCCGCACCTCTCGCTTTCCGGGCAAGTGCGCTACCAGTTACGCTACCGGGGCACCATTTCATTCCAACTCAGCTTTTCATGGTATACGTACCATAGCTTTCAGCACTCACACGTATAACGTGTTGAGCCGGTTAGCCGATATCGGCAATAGAGAGATATTGCTTTCAAGTGGCAAAAACTCGCATGAAAATTCAGCATCCTCGACGTTCCCTCGACGGTTTTGAGAGACTATATCTCTTCGAATGGAAGGCTTTCATAGCAATTCCAATACTGCCTGATAGTAGCAAATCCAGCTCTATCTAACCCTACCGCGTGCTGTTTCAAAAGGTTGGAAATGGAGGAATGGAACCTTTTCATCGAGGGTGTAGATTTCGACGGTTTTTTTTTGGGATTTCAGCAAATCTGACCCAGGGACAATCGCGCCGCAGCTGCCGTTGAATCGGCTGTTGCGATTTTGCAGTCTTAGGGGAGGGGGTCGTACCAAGACCTCGATTTCAGGGGTCGTACCTCTGTGACCACTTCCTCGACACAATTTTCACCCTGATATTCACGGATCGCAGAACCCCAGCACACCAGGGTCTACAGTAAAAACAAGGATTGTGCTATGCTTTCGCACTCTCACATCATTTTAAACACTAGTCCTTAACAGGGCTTTTAGAAGGTAATGCATGGAAATAATGAAGTCATCTTGCTTTGCCTCAACACTAGTTGCACATAAGATGTTCTGGTTACTGACGACTGAATGGTTCGCGACGGGCCTCACCAGATTGGTTGTGTGGGACCGTACGACCCGCTGGCCACGGCAACACATTGTCTCATTTATAAACCATTTTATTTAATATTATATGAAACGTACGAGTACTGAACAAGAGTGAGTCAGTAAGTCCTCCTCACTCATGATAAAGCATATCGCTCCTTCCGTTTCGAAAAAAAATCTAACATTGGGCGACGGTTGTCTTGGAACGTTTGACGTTCCGGGAAATTCAGTGGTCCAACATCACACTTTGAAAAAATTTGTGGGCCACCCACCATCATCAGCTTTGCGTGACTCTCCCAATACGACACCCCCCCCCCCCTCCCTACTCCGGGGAGGGAATAAACTGTATAATTGGTATCGCGCAGCGGCAAATCCACTGGTTTTGTCTACGTAACCCTAATTCCATAGAAACTTTCACCATCTCGTCAAAAACCATTCAAATATAATACCTTTCTACAACCCCGTTCACAGCTTCCCAGAGGAAGTTACCGCTTACTAACATGCGACCCCCTCGATCGAATAGTGCGAACGGACGGTTGATCCCGCTCCAGTCGGTAATCTGCTCCAACGGCTATCACAAAGTCGCAGCTGTCCAGATGAGCCGATTTTCGACCCCTTAGCAAATGAGGTGTAGGCCCTAACTTTGCGATCGTTGACGGCAGTTCGGGACTTCGGATCCTTTCTCCCTTGCAAAATAAAAACTCGCATCATCGTCCGCCCCACAGCGAACTGAGTGCAGCCCACCACCTACCGCCACGTTGAGCAAGTCTGAAAGGTGTATGGTTAGTAGAGAACCACTATAGGCTGAAAAAGGTGAGCGCGTTGGATGTTCTTCGCCTTCTTCGCTATTCTTTTGATGTAATAAATGTTCCTCATGCCGTTCATAATGTTGATTTCTCGACCTTGATTAAAGTAGTTGGGGCCCCCGTAGATGTTCGTTCCATGAGCGTGAATGGATCACCAGGAACCAATTCCTTTCTCATGAACGTCGTCTTCGCCTGGTCTGAGTGACTTTACCTCGGGCAGCGCCCAAATCAGCAACCACCTTTCATGCTTATCATCGCTAGATCACCTACTCCTGAATTAAGGTTCGCGTACGAGTTCAAATAAATAATTGTAAATTATCTCACTTGGTCAACCTCTCCAGCCTAATATTGTCACGGATCAGCGCGTTCACTACGCATAAATAAATAAATTATAAAATATCATTTTTATGACTATCACATTCATAGAAATTGGCCGCAATAATCACAAACTCATCTTTTCTCCGTTATTTACTAATTCACTTGTTTTAATATGGTGCTGTCCCGAAGCCTCATCGGTATCTAAATGTTGAAGAACAGGTTGAGGCTCCAAAATTTTATTCCAAAAAAAACAGTATCGAAAGCTTTTCAAAATATCTTGCAATATTTCGGTGCTTAGCACCTTCGTCAGGCCTGAAATAGCACTTCTTTTGAAGTCGGACAATATACGAAATATATTGAACCAACTCACACGCGTTTGCCTCGGTAAAATTCAAACTTACCCAACGAGAAATTAGGATAACCTACCCTGCTCGCACCCTTAAATACTAGGAATGCCATGCGACAATCGGATTGTATGGTATCATGTGACAATCTGGAGGACGTCACGTAGCTCTTGAGATAAAACGGTTAGCACCCGAAATAAACAACAAGGAAGAGCTACGTGACGTCCTCCAAATTGTCACATATATCATGCATTCCGATTGTTGCATGGCATTCCTAATATTTAAGGGTGCAAGCAGGGTAGGTATCCTAATTTCTCGTCGGGTAAGTTTGAATTTTACCGAGGCAAA
Source organism: Ostertagia ostertagi (assembly GCA_036418205.1). NCBI lineage: Eukaryota > Metazoa > Nematoda > Chromadorea > Rhabditida > Trichostrongylidae > Ostertagia > Ostertagia ostertagi. The sequence continues at coordinate 21,763 of MU893346.1, forward strand.
CGCGCGTGAGTTGGTTCAGTATATTTCATATATTGTCCGAC
>MU893348.1:0-22515 GCA_036418205.1 Ostertagia ostertagi
TCTCTTGAGCTTAGTTCCAACGTCGCCTACCATCGGCCCTGTTTTGAATTCCCCCAAAGCCACGAGCGCCAGTCGCTGTCTCTCACCATCGGGACCTTATCTGCCCTATGGAAAAAAAGGTCGCGCAATGTGAGCAAGGCTCCTCAAATAACCTCGCCACTGCCAGTATTTATGGAGTATTCGCCGGAAAAACTGACAAGGGAAGGATGGTAGGTCGAAGTGGCCGTTTGAAATGAAATGTATACCTCCTGATGCGACTCCAGACGCTGATTCCAAATCTGCCTTCCAAATCTGCTAAACGACTCTCCGAACGGAGTTATGAAGCGTAATAGCTCAGTGGTGATGGTTCAGGGTGGCAGGTAAAAGCTCGTAGGATCAGTTCCTTTGCAAGTTGCTTGCTTTGCTTTTGTCTCTAGAAGTGTTGCGGACAAAAGCAAAGCAACAAACTTGCAAAGGAACCGATCCTACGAGCTTTTACCTGCCACCCCGGACCATCACCACTGAGCTATTACGCTTCATAACTCCGTTCGGAGAGCCGTTTAGCAGATTTGGAAGGCAGATTTGGAATCAGCGTCTAGAGACGCATCAGGTGGTATACATCTCATTTTATACGGCCACTTCGACCTACCATCCTTCCCTTGTAAGTTGTGGATGTAGGTTCGCAATGAGCAAGGACGGGTAGGTGGAAAGGATCTTGTGAACAGTTCAGGAGGCCATTATTGAGTCCGCATCTTTGGACTCGATTATTGAACTTTAAGCTTAGCCTTTAAGGTCGAGCATGGAAGCCTTCCTGTAGATTGGTCTTCACGCAACCTCTGAACTATGAATTATGGAGCTCTTCAAAAATCAGGCTGTACAAGGTTGGCTGTAAGATTCTAATCAGGAAAGGCTTCCAAATCCTTTCACAACTCTCAATGGTGACTAATTGAGTCGATTGAGTCAAGAAAATTAATCACAAATAATAGCGAATGAACCCTGCCAGGTGCTAGGCAAACAAGTTATGAGCACTCAAACTTGGTAAAAATACAGAAAAAGCTTATATATGTTAGCATAGGTTAAAGGAATCTTCCACGGAAAGACTGCTCATCCCTTTCCTTGTGTACAGGTGTTGGGCATGGTCATTGAAGACCATGTGCAAAGTTCGGAGCGAAAATGATGAAACCCCAAGAGAAACAGCCTCTGGAAAGACCCATCTGTGGGACCGGATTGGACCAGTAGGCGGGACCGGAAGTGCTTCTGTGACGAAGTGCATGGCAGGTGCGGATCCACGTGTCAGTTTATGGGAAGGGCCCAACATGAATCCAGTTCACGTTCACGCTTTTGACACGTTTGCACGTGTTGACTCCACGCCGCTAACAGTTGTGGAAGTTTTACAGCGGGAATTCAAAATTTTCATAGTCGAACTGGTTATCATAATTATTATCAAAACCATCGCCTATGTTCCGTTCTTTTTGCTATCTTCATGAAGCAAGGGGCCTAAGGTATCGTTTTTTTCGTAGGAATGGAGGTGAAGTTTATCCGTGGAAGATTCCATAACCCCATTGGTGTGAAAAACGAGTGTCATGCTCGCAATCCGGCCACAACTTTTTCCTTTAGATTTGGTTTGAGGAAATTTAAAATTAGAGATATAAAAATAAGAAAATAAATAAAGATTAAGAAAGGACAAAATTAAAGATATTGATTTCCATTTGGTGCCTAGCAGAGTAAATTGACAATGTTTGAAATTTGACTTCACTTAATTATCCTTTTTTCCTAAGCTTGCCGCATCTGGGCTAAGGTATTTAACCCGAAAGAATTAGAAGCTTTATTTCATTGTAATGCAGTAATTTTTAGCTCGCCTCATATACTGTGCTATATATTGCGCCAATTTTGACCGCTCGCGAATTACTCGAGAAGTTAACCTGGCATTTGGTCCATATGCTGGCGACCAGTTTTCCTCTTACGTCTCCGAATTACCCAGTCACCTTTAAAGACCCATGGTTCCTTGAAGGTCTTTCTCTGGTAAGTGAAAGGCTTAGAGGCACAGCACAGGTGAAAGTCGTGTGAAATCTTCGGACTGAATCTTAGGATCTAGGAGGACAATCACACATCCGGACATCCGTGCATGGAAATCACCTGGAAAAGGCGCTAGGGCGTTGCAAGGTGAGCTGCACCAGCAGGTGCAATGTTGGCCGTCCGCAGCAGTCTGTTTGTCTGGCGCTCTCTCATCTAGCGCTCTCTCGCCTCATACTCTCCTCTGCGCGCTTAGTCTCTCATTGCCTCAGCACAGCCGTACCAGAGGTGAAACAAGTCCTCACCTACGCGTTTTGGAGGGATTCTCTGCCTGCCTTTTTCTTCACTGCCGGTCTATTCCGCACCAATATTTTCGCATGTGCAAGAGTCACGTCATGTTGATCCTGAGGCACGAGCCTATAGAGTGGAAAAGGCGCTTTTTGGGGTAGACAAATGCTGGAGCCCGTGTTTAGTAGGCGAGAGCGGATTGCTCACCAAAACTCCAAGGTGATGAGCGGACACGTGAGTGACGATCTTTTCAGGAACGACCGAAATACCATCAGCTCAGTGGCCGATCCGATTATGAGACATCATCACTCACGTGGCACTTTCAGATTTCTCGAAAACTTAGCCCATGACCTGATGAGCTTAGCTGTGAAATGACGTGGGAGGTGTGGGCTTTTCAGATCACCATAATACAAGCACTTTGCCGCTGAGTAGTTCAGATGGATTAGAGACACGCATTCCACAAATATGTAGTTCGTTGGAGCAATCCCTTCTGTCGATCAAGGTGGCTACACTTGGCGTCAATCCTGTCCTCTCAACTAAACAGTAAACAAATAGCGTGTCGTATAACTTCGTAAGTAGTCACAGCGGTCTGCGCGTACTGGCCGGTTGTTTGTTGACAAAAACATTTTGCCCAAGTCGGATCGGATGCCCCCCATTAGCGCTTCTCAAGTAAGAAAGAAAAAAAACTCATACGCACGAAATTCTAGCAAAATGGTTTGTTCCAATCCTTCTTCGAACCAGTTTCACCATTTTCTCAATCCGCGATGCTCGTAAGTGGTCGAGATCGGCGCGAAGTGAAGACACGGGGAAAGGACAAGGGAAATCTTTGCTCAAAAATGTGGGAAATTAGACTTCGAGCAAGTTGACGCAGGCTAGCAGAGAGCAAGTTCAGACTGGCTCCTGTTCAAAATAAACCGTTTCTGAGGGATCTATTCGATTGCGGCGGAATTCGAACCATGGTACGCCCTTCCTGGCACACTTCTTGTCACTTCTTGCCTTTGAACCACCACTGCATTCGCAACCAACAGATGATGTGTACTTTCGCCTCCAAACCGAGGCACATTATATCAGTTCCAGGAATCTTGTTTTTACTTATTTGAGAGTGTTAAAATCATTAAGTGATTCTTGATAAAGGGCGATGTGACGAGACAGATTGAAGAAAAATGTTGGCAATCAAAGATTAGTGGGGAAATGATAACCTCAGCGCAGCCATTCCTTCCGCTCCGTTCTTTAGCAACGCCTCCTCAGAGCAAAACACACTAAGAAAGCAACCACAGCCAATAAAATACTAATGCTCTATATGAACTAAAAATAACATAGTATTTTCAAAATGAAACGATGAATTTTTTGGATCCTTTACACTTTTTCAAGTTTTTACAACAAAATCCTAGAAACTCACAGTACTTGCAAAAATTCAGTTTGTAGTAAATATGAAAGATATAAGTATATAAAGGTATAGTTATACCCCAATATAAAGGCATTAATAATTTTGGTCCTGTTCTTGCATGTTAAACTGTAGCGGCATTTCGCATGCGAAGTTAGTCAACAAACTGGCAGGTATGAGCGCGAAAGCTCTTCGCCAAGAGCGAGGCAAGAACATCGCATGATCTACTCGGCTACCAAGAAATTATCCTAGTAGCTAGGAGGTGCTACGTATGTCTGTGTGTCTGCATGTGTACGGTACACGACAGGAGGCCCGTCGCGTTGCGAGAAGGCAGAGACACGCGAACTGCTGCGACGAGTCGCCTCAGCGTCACGAGTGCCAGTGGTATTTCGGTTAGTTCGCGTATGTTGAGGAAATTTTCTTTAAAAAAACACGTCCCACATCCAACAGTCCCGGTTGGCGACTCGTCCACTATTCGTGTCTGTGAAAGTGTGTCCAACCGCATTAGGAAGCACTACAACGCGAGAGATTAACGTGCAGGCTAAGTTTTTCAATGGAACAGCAAAGCAAGATGGTTGGAGAAAGCATACGATGGGAGAGAGTCGGGGTTAAGACTGTTAGGGCGGGAGTGTAACGCACTGAGTTACAAGGCATCTGTCAATTGAAGGGTCAGAGTGTGGATGGAAAAGCGTACGCTTTGGGTAGTACTTAGACTAGACCTTCACGCTGATTGTATAACCTCACGGATGACAGATGTCCTGATTATAGTATATCAAGTGAGCCCAGCTGAAATTCACGAATATTCATGAAATGTGAAAAGCCCCATGTCGGACGATCCCTTTCGGAATGCGCCATGCCCAGGAGTCTTAGTCGGAAACGTAGAAAGAATTGAAAGCGCACCGGCAGAACTAACTGTTTGTCTTAGCTCGGTAAATTTCATATTTGTATCTACACTACAATTCAAGCCTAGCACCACTTGGACCTACCTGGATCGGAAGCAGTGGTAACAAGCATCCGAGCCAGGGTCGAGGTGGAGGTGGCGCCGCCCTCTTCCGATAAGCCACCTTGAGTCTACAAGCGCTTAGAAATTAACAAATTATCTGAAGACCTGTCGATCTGTAATTCAATCTTCGTTCCTGAACTGTGATGCGCAACCCCCGCTTTCTGGTGGTTATGATGTTTAGATTAAGTGGAAATCGCAATTTTTGCTCGAACGCTGAAAATATTTTTGATTTGGCTTATCTTGCAAGATGGTACCTGGCACTGCCACCTTGAAGTGTCAGGAAAACATGGCATATAGCTGACCAGTAATCAGAGATCACCTTTTTCGGTGAGCTGGAGCAGTCGAGCATATCCGGTGAAACCCGCTCTCACGCCCGAGATCGAGTGTCAGCCAGAGATCAATGCACCGACGGAGTTTCCAGGGTCTTCATTCGATCCTGCTTCCAGCTTTTCACTTAATTGGTTCAAGTGCTAGGGATCTATAAATGCTACCAAACAAACACTTTATGGGTAAGGGTTTCGTTACCGTGACACTGTGTAGACGTGCAGGTAGGTGTATATATCCATTTGATTCTTGCCTAATATCAGATGTATGCACGTAGCCTTCCTGTGAGGGACACCCACTTAAGTATTTAGGAGCTCCCTTTACACCCCTACCCGACACATTTCCCACCAATTACTTAGATCCCATTTCGAGTATTTTGCGACTTCGTTCGCTTTTTCAAACACTAGTCCGACATCGCTCTCAGATTAGGTAAACGAGGCAGTGAATAACCTTGGAGGGGCAGCTCTATGATTCATATGATCTCTTTGATAGTTAAAGGCACATTCCACGATCGGAAAGGTATGTGTCCTTGTGTCCGACAATGAACGTAGTTATGGTAAACTGTTCACCAGTGATGAATTAGCACAAAAATATTGCTAAAAGAAACTGTGAAAACCACGTTGCGTTTTGAAGGTTTGGTCAGGGTTATCGCCACTGGTCCTCTGAGCGAAGGTTAAAGCCCCGAAGGTTTGGTTCAGGGGTTGATCGCAGGGTTGACCCGGCTGACGGAGGTTTAAGGCCCGCCTCGCGAGAAACTGATGACCCTTCGGAGATATGTAAAGCCACATGTAACGATTGGTGCGAGGACTGCCAGCGTCAGTGTCTTCTCTGTGGGATTTATTTCAAACTCTCTGGGATTGTGCTAGTGGACAGTGGGATTGTCAAGTTGCGATAGTGTGGTTCGCCCATACAACAGTTAATTGCTTGGGTGGGCTGCCGATCAAAGTTGCCCGGCCAGTCACCGCACGGTGGCATCTCCGGTGGCCGGCTTCAGGTGGCCCAATTCAAATCACTCATTTTTACACGGTTTACCCGGTAGAACAGCTGGCTTATATGACTAAAGTAGCCTACAGCACCATCACAATACCCGAACAGAACTCGAATGCATAGCAAGCACAGAAGGATAAAGCATTTGCCGTTGATCAATCCCTTTTGGGATGCGGCACGCATTCTACTTCTACTTCCATTTTCGTACGGCGTTTGAATGCGATGTGGCCTATACAATGACTTGCGGGGCCAGCCGATGTACAAGTCAGTGTTTTTATTCCTCCCAGACAAGTCTGGTACCAATTATCAGACCCCGGAGGGACTGTGTCTGGGACAGAACTTGTGTGACCAGATGGACCGCACGACCAGGCATCCGATCCCCAGGACCGCCGCGCAGTGGTGAAAAGGCTCACGTGCACTGCACCACTGCCTCCCCTCGACATGCATTGGTATAATCTCGAAATGAAGATGAAAAATTGAGGAAGAAATTGAGAAAAAAGAAACTGGAGGAAACTGGAGAAGTGCTCGGAAAAATCATCGCTTGCTCCACTCCATTTTTTCCCTTGGTCTGGAAAGATTTGTGATTTCAAAGAAAGTTCAGAGGCAATATGAGCCGAGTTATCAGTTGAGCAATCGCTTCGAAGTTATAGATGCGCATATATCATGTTTGTATTTTTGACTGAAATTTGTTCATCACTGCAGAATAGCACAGCCTGCACTTAATGGCACATTTGGCATTAGACCTGTAACATAATGGCACACACTGGAGCATGTCTGCGTGAATAAACAACAAGTCAGATTCCCTAGAAAGTGAAGAAGTTTTACAAAAGCGTTTCCCAAAATACTGTTCATAAGAAGAGTGTAACATCAGACAAATATAAAGCAGAAATATCTTCGAGAGCAAGGTGTGGATATAATAGTCGACAGTCCGATAAAAATTTTCTCTACGTAATGAGAATATGTTGAAATAGCTCCCTCTTAAGAATGGGGAAAGATGTGTGTCATGGGAGATCAGGAAGGGTAAAATGATTCCATGGAATAGAAAAGTAGTGCCAAGAACAATGAGTCGGAGAAGCTATTGTAAACGTAGGGATGACTTCCCGCGGTGCTAAATCCAGGTTCCAGCCCTCCACGTGCTCTCTTATATGAGAGTGCGTCAGGAGATCCGAAATGGGCATGCGCAGATTCAAAGAGAAAGAAAAAAATGGGGAGAGATATCAGAGAACCCACTACATTCACCAGGAACTTCCACCCAGTAATGAACCGTTAACTATGTCAGCTATTATTCAGTAAATCAGTAAATACGATTCCTTTACCACCGATACGATACCAGCGCGTCCTCCTGACCCACACTGGTGACAAACGCCAGTCAACGTCGCCATGGGAAAGCAGAGGCGAGATCTGTTAAACTTCACTGAAAGGCCGAGTTGTACCGTAATTCTTTCTCATGATCAGGTTGAGTAGTGCGTGCCTGTGGTTTCGAATTAGAGAGTTAATCCAAGCCGGAAAGAGTAACGTAGTGCACTTTTAAGAAGGACGTTCGTAACTTGTTGTGATGTGAGGATGCCTAATCGTACTTGTCCTGACAGGCTATTTCTGAATAAAAATAAATTATTCAAGGAATTTAATGGGTACCGCGTGAAAACGGGCGAATAGTACTGCCGCATGTCAGGCGGCAAAATCTTGTTGGGCTTGCTTGAGGGCACCTTGGGATGAAATTAGTCGTTGCAATTGCCGCGGGTATCGCGCGACGTACTGCCCAGCCTAGCGGTACATGCTGTAAGACGACAGAAAGGCAATTCCTCCGGCGCGAGAGCCTTTCTGCCGAACTTGAGTAGGTGGCGCATTGTGACGTTGAAAGTTCTTCTACAAGGGCGCTGCTCTTTGAAACCAGGCTTGAATGGTCGAGTACTGCCGCTTTATCAGCAATCACAGCGCCTTTCGATCCGGCATCCTGCGCTTTCTGATCCTGAAACATCCCATGGATTTAACTGAGAATGGGTAGGCCTTAGATTGCTTGAAATCCAGCATATAAGTGCGAACTTAAGAGAACTTGCCAGTTGTTCTCTTGAAAAAAACCTGGACATTTCCGGCCTTCACTCGGAGTGGAAGCCGAGGTGGCGGGGGGGGGTGGGGATGGAAGAGCTAGCGGGTAAAGATCACACAACAGAATCAGACCTAAGCGATTAGAAGCCTCACGCACTCGAAGGCCAATATGATTATCTGATACGTGCAGATTAATTCCCTCAAAAAGTGATGGAAACGATCAGTCAGCGCTGATCAACTTCTCTAGGATGTGCCATGCATCAACTTACACTCAATTTCATAGACTTCCTAGAGTGTGTAGCCCACACTTACGACCTTCCTAAGCCAGCCCATGCTCCTAATAGATTTTCTGCCTTCCTGATGATAAGCAACCGTTCCATTCACCGAGGGCAGGAAGCAAAAATCATTGCCGGCCCCAAAACTGATTTGTGGCAGAGCCGCAATCGAACAGTGGTGCCGCACCCCTAGGCCTCACTTTTTTTTCGGCAGAAATTGTAATAAATATCATAAATATAACAATCACAATCATATAGTAATAAAGCTTCAATATCCTATATTCCATCTATATCCTAATATATCCTATATTTATTTATCGTTTATATTTGTGAACAAGTGTTTATGAGCTCTTGCCAGAATGCGTGTTCCACGAATGGGTTAGACTTTCAGGGTTCCCAGCTGGGAGCGGACTTAATCATGCATTGAGCAATGGTAAGCTGAGCGGAGGGCTGTATTACGGGATTTTGGGTGGACGGAAGTTACTCTGTCACATCTGTGGAGGAGGTCCCTCTAAATAGGGAGAGGGGAGATTTCGTTGTACAGGAACAAGGAAGTAATAATACGAAGGGCCTCTCATGATTAATCTAGTTGTAGTCAACTTTCTGAGGTTAGGAAAAAGAAAAAATCTGGGAGAGTTTCGTCAAGCTGCCAATCAACCAAGTAACCGTAATGTGGATTGAACGGCTTTCCCAGATGGGATTACCGTGATGTTATGATGGTGGATATGACGTGATATTTGAGAAGGCTTCCGGGTGTTTCAACACCACAGGAAGGGCTTCAATATCACCAGTTTCGAGTGGCATAATATCGAAAAATCCGTAGAAATGGGCATTTCGCCTTTATAATCGCTTACGAAGTCATAAGTTCACAAACGTGATATGAAGGGAGTGGGGAGGCGTCAAGTGCTTAGATGGGGAATAATTGACGAGGTAGGGTCTTAGGTGCGGGAAGCGTAAGGTGAAGGTCACTATTCGAAGAGGCGGGAGGGTGTAGGTACAAGAATAAAGGGTATCTTTGAAAAAAATTAAGATTTGTTGGTGTACATGCACCCTGCGAGCGAGGTAATGTGGTGGCGAGGGATGCTACTTATCACGCGCATGGTCCGTGGATCGAATCTTGGATTGTGCGTCGCCCAGGACGATCAAGTCCTTCATCACTCGGGATCAAATTTGTACCAGGTTCGCATGGAAGGAAAAGGCTGGCCTAGGCAAGCGCTGGCCCCACATAAATGGATAGGTCACACTGCATCCAAACACCACAACATTTCGAACAAAAGTAAAATGCGTGGCGCATTCTGGAAAAAAGTTGATTAACGCCGCATGTTTTATTCCTTCACATACCACATGCCCTAACCCGTCCGATGGTTCCAGGGGTGAATATGAGGACGTAGACAAAATAAGGGCAGGGTGGAAGGAGCTTGGGGAGGGTGGGGGGGGCTGTTGTTTTTGAAAAAAACCTGTAGTATAGACCGCAGCAGTGCTGCGGCATTTTTGGCCGATTGCAGCACGTGCGTTAAAAAGTACTGAACTTCTCAGAAATTCCTTGTAAAATTCAGAGTGCAGGAGTTGTTCCTAAAGAACGAACAAATTTGACTATCTATTGCTGCGCTCTTATAACTCAAAAGGCGACCATGAATTTCCGAACCTCAAGGGAAATGATTTCCAGTGAGGGGAGTAGGAGGTATAACCTTATTTCCTGCTACACACCTTCGTAAGGAAGTAAGTAGAGCAACCTGTAAGATAGAAACGGCGACAAGATGTCGCTGTACAGACCCTCTCAACTAACAACTTAAGTGAAAACAAATCTCAACATTAGGGAATTAAGGCAGATAAGCGGGAGTCATGTGAGATAAAGTGTACTCAGCTATTACAGCAACGGTAAACAAGGGATCACGACCCGCGGAGGGAGTTTTTTTGACGGGTTCTTGGTAAGTTATGAGAAAAAATATCAAAAGAAAAACATTAAGCATGAAATGAACAAAATAGGAACACTTCTCGTTTCTTGAGACATAGTTATCCATTTGCCTCCCCTCTACTTCAGAGGTACAAGTGGGCGGAGTTGGTGTGTGTCGGACTGGCCCCAGTAATCTATTTACAAGGAAAAAGAAAGCCATGATGGTGAAGGTGGTGTTAGGGAACCGTATTCATGATTGTGGGTAGAAGGGAAGTCGTAGGCCCTCATCCCCCCCCCTGTAGGCGGTCGTGAATCGGCACATATCTCATGATTGACCCTGATTAGGATAAAGGTAGCGGCAGTGGAAAAGTGCGACGCCATGCGGCAGCGAATCAGCGTGCTAAATCCTGGTTCGAGTCCACAAGGGTCAATCATGCCTCATGCTCCCATCCCAGAGACGGTTTATTGTCACGAGTTACATATGATGGCGCACAAAAGGCAGACTGGATATACCAAACTGCGTGTCACAATCTTTGCGTAGGTTCAAAATAACATCGAAAAATCTGCTGGCTTCAAATTAGAAATTGAATGTACTGCGCATCAAGAGATTCAGTTGCTCAATACCGTTTCCTTTGTTTGAAATCGTGAACTTGACTATAAATGGGTAAATTTTGACGGCAAGAACCTTTTGGTCAAAGGATAAAGGATAGAGCGCTCGGCGTTGATCAATCCCATTCAGGGATGCGCCACGCATTCTACTACCCTTTGTACATTCGCAGTGGCATTTGAATGCGATGTGTTCCTATACAATGACTTGCGGGGGCCAGCCGATGTTCAAGTCAGTGTTTTTTATCCTCCCAGACAAGTCTGGTACCAATTAACCGACCCCGGAGGGATGGAAGGCTTGGTTGGCCCGGGCGACTCACGACCCAGGATTTGATCCCGGACCGCTCGCGTGGTGAGCAACGGCACTTGCGAGCCAACATTCTCTAAATTGATGATGAAGTGGCTTGAGAGTAGAAAAGCATCTGACCAATCCGTCGACAGTCACACTCCACAGTGACGTTATCGCGCGCCACAGCCGCTCCCTTTGTTCTCATGGGAAAAAGATGAAAGCCTGAGCAGCGCACCTTATTGGAATGTCCGCTATCATAGTACAGCTCTCCTACACAACCTTCCCACATACTGGTTCTCTTTGAGTATGCTTAGAAAACGCCTAAGAGTGACTCCGAGTGCTCATCAATTCAGGACTGAGACGGGCCACGTATATCAACTTCCTCTCAGAAAACCAGCATGATACGTTAATGCGTAATTTGGTCTTCACAATGAGATTTGTTAAAAAATCTAACGATAAGTTGAACTCGTATTTTTCGTTCCAAAAAATGCTCAACGTGGTCAGTGAATTGACCCCAGGGCGCGGCCCATCAAAGCTTTATGCTCCATCAAATGGAGAAAGCGGAAACGTTCATCGGCAAATTTAGGACTTACGATTTCTTAGGCGGCGTCTGCGCCCAAACAATACCAATCGAAGAGCTGTCCCAAGAGTGTACCACTGCAGAAAAAATGGCCTTGGAAATGGCTGAACCCATGCAAAACATTTTGAATACTTCATGAGGATTCATGCGCCATCACAAGAAAAAGGCAGTGGCTCTGTTTTCTGTCTATGTGATGTTTTGAATGTCTAGTAACGTGGAACAAGCATGAATACATCATGGGGCGTCTAGTGTCCATGGTAGGAACAATGAGAACTAAAAAAAACACGACAGGACAAGCCTCATGATTGGGTAGACAGTAGCAAAAGCACACACGAAAGCACACTGTGGGAGTAAATTGTTACGACCCGCGACTATCGACCCTAATCGGCCTCAATAATAGTGTGAGGCGATTGAGCGCTTTCCCACTCAGAGGGCGTGGGAATTTGACAGAGAACTAGAGAAGGTCCGGGTGCATGCTACTGTTCTGGAATCACAACTCTGAAATTTTCCGCTCTTCTTAGAATTTTGCAGAGAAACTATGAGGCAACGATGAAATCCGAAATGAAACTTCGATGAGAATAACCGCTTTAATGATGAGAATATGAAGGGTCTCGCAAGGATGGTGGTGTGAACTTCAGAAGAATGGAACTTCGGGTACCCGACAAGAGGCCCGTCGCGCGGCGAGAAGGCAGAGACGCAGACGGGTCAGCGGACGAGTCGCAGCGCGTACTGCAGTGATTTGCGTCAATTAAATAGAATGTACCATAGTACGTCCCACATCACACAGCACGCGCTGCGACTCGTCCACTGACTCGTCTGCGTCTCTGCCTTCACGCCACGCAACGAGCCCCTGTCCGGAAATCGCTCTAGAGAATCATTTCTGTGAAGGGAACTTTTCTTAGAAGCTCAAGTAGGGTAAAGATGATTTGTGGAGGTAAAAAACCACTTGGACTTGACTGGAACTGAAATTACATTTTGACACGTTCCCTAGACCGAGTGATTCCCGGTAGCTTGCTCAGGTTCAAAATAAAGCAATCAGATGCCATACACCTTTGTTAAGCAGGTGCCTACCCAAGCCCGTCTACCCAAGCGCTGATCACTAGCTCTTTAAATCTGCTTTTACAGTACAGTCCACTGCAAAAGGAAAAGCGTTAAAACCTAATCATGCTAACGGAATAACAACTGCCCACGTAATTCCTCATGTACACGAGATATGGGAAAAGACGAACTTGCAGTTCATGGATCGACAGCAAGAGACCTGGCAGAAACTGAAACTGCCCAGTCAGGCGAGCTGGCCACAGGAAGCGGGAGAGTAAAGCTCACCGGGGCGCGGACGCGGGCGCGTGCTGGTGACGTCAAAATGACGTCGCAGCTGCGGCAGATTCGAAGGAAGGGCGAGCAGTGGCCAGCGCCGCTGCCACTTTGCTTGAATGAAGCTGGGTTTCTGGCACTATACCAACTTGTTCAATCAATTGTGCCGCGAGCAAAATGATTGTTTTAGTTTCAGGTACCATCCTTGGTACCTAAAACTAAAACTACCATCCTTGCCTTAGGAATTGAAATCTTCAGAAAATGCAGAGAAAGGTCGAGGCTTACATGCGAGAACCTTTAGGAGTACAGTGTCATTAACTTGAATAGACTAAGTGTTTTCCGTGTTCGATTCTACCTACTTCCTGCTTATGCACACAAGTGAAGTTAAGAGCAGCGACATGCTCAGAGTACTTTGATTGTATGAAATAATATGGTGAGAAGGGCTCCTTGCTCGCTCCCTCCGCCGCCGAATATGGTACGTCACCAACACCAAACGCGTGCGCGCCGCCGATGTGCATCTCAATGGAACACCGAGGAAAGCCAAAAATCGGGAACAGGATGACGGAAGTTTTGCGAAAAGTTCCATTCAGAATTTGTTGTGCTTCTACGAAGTGAAACATGGCCTCGGTAATGACCCCCCGACACAACCAGCGTCAAGCGTAAGTTACCTGGTCAGTGTAACGGCCGCGCAAGCTTTTCTTTACCCATAACCTAGCATTTTCGTGAACCTACATTTAAAATTCCCAAGGTGCCGAAACCCGACATCATCGCTTCGAATGGAGGTCTCATGGCTCAGGTAAAACAATTGTAACCGGTTCATCGGCCGAGCCCCGAGCTATGACAGTTCAGAGAGTAGCCATGGTTTCTAGCCCTCGGAAATAATTGGTTTTCATTTTGAGCAACGGCAATATACCGCGCACATGCGCTCTTAGATAGAATAATGAGTGGATTTGTAAAGGAAGAAATCGGCAAGGCCCGGCACATGTGCAACCATTCTCTGTTGAAGGTGAGGTCAAAACTTGGATCGAAATCACGAAAGTTTAGGACGAATGGTGCCATCCAGTAATGGGGAGGGGGTGGCACCGTGATGCTAATCTCCAAGAAGGTTACGGTAATTCTATTTTCGTTCAAAGAGTCCTGTAATGTCAAAAAACACACATACATTTTCTTTCTCACTTACTTGCTTTACTTTTACTAAGACTAAGCGGCGCAATATGGCTCGGAAGGGGGGGGGGGCAATCGCCACTGCTGCTCGCGGTGCCTCAATACGGAGCGGTAAATCCGTGAAACAGGGGACTGTAGCCAATCTAGGGAGTGGGGGTCACACGAGTTGGTCACAGTCCCTTTAACTTTATGGAAAGGTGAATTTCGATTACACTATTCGCTCAGTGACGAACATGCAATGCGCCGGCGACGGTCACCCCCCCCCCCAATCACACTGCACCGAAGCTTCTCGCACATTCAGCACAAACCTGTGTCATACAGAACATACAGAAAAAAAAACAAAAAAAAAAATTGACAAGGAATGAAGCCGCTAGCACTCTTAACTTTAAAGGACTCTTGAGCAAATTGGCATTAGAGCAGGTCATGCACGCCATGACCCACTTTTTCAGACAAAAATAGACTCGAAAAAATGACGTTACCACAAAACTAATAACATCGTATGGCTTCGAAGAAGTCACTGAACAAGATTAGAATTACCGCAACCTCCTCAGAGATTTGCATCACGATGCCCCCCCCCCCGTTGCTGGATTAGACCCACGAAATGTGCTATGCATTGGCATAGATATCGATTTGTTCACATGTGAATCCGCAAAAACTTAAGGGTCATTCAAAGGCAAAGTCTGTACGAAATTACATACACTCTGGTTCTCAGAACCAGGTGCGATTTGAGTGCAGACCACACACCACAAGTGACGACGGCCTCCAAGTAAATCTGGAACTAGTGGTTCATAGTGATAGCTGATAGTTGGTAAATGATAGTTGTAATTAGTGACAACTGATAGAATACAACTGCAAACAGGCTAATCATTTCATTGGCAGAAAACATTTACATTTGTGGAGGTCGTCACTTGTGTTGTGTGGTCTGCACTCGACGAGCATCTGATTTTCGGAAACATGGTATAGAATGACGTTTCTGACCGAATCAGCTAACATCGACTTGACTTCCCTGTGAAATAACGTGCAGAGGTTTCGTCAGCGATGAATTTGAGGTAGGGTTGCCACATTGCCACGGGTGGTTTACGGGTATACCACAGGAGACGGAGTCAAATCAACAGATTTTGCCAGCTGGCTTATCGGCACTGCGACGACAATTGGGCTTCTCCAGGTGCGCGAGCAATAGCTCCACAGCGCCGCGGCCAGTCGCCGCAGTGGTGCAGCGGCAATTGGCGATAAAAATTAACGCGGAGAGTACTGCTTCATAAAAGGCCAGGGTTCAAGAGGAGATCAATCAAAAACTTAAACGCATTATCTTTATCATCCTTCAATCAATCACAGAGTTAATGGGTCATTCATAGGGTTATGACGGCAATAAATAGATGACGCTGGCACTAAAATGAGGAACTCAACAAATTTCCCATTCGTTCCAGATACTCGTAAAATTAATACTAGGGAGGGGGAGGGAAGGGGGTGATAACTTGCTACCAGAAGAGCCACCATTGTGGCAATAAGAATGGAGAATCAAGTTTCAAAGAGACGGCAATGAAAGCTCACAAAGCCATTAACTTCAGAAGCACCCCCTCCTCCCACCCCCTTCCCATTTCCCTCCAAGAGCTCGAACGGCAGTCAATTAAGAAATCAGTTGGATTGGGGTGAAAAAGTTGAGCCTAGAAATATTGAAGGGAGAATGAAGAACAAAGGAGTGAGTAGTTCGATTCCATTTTACACGTGCTTTTTAAATGGGGGGGGGAGCATGAGTTCAACCTGATGTGTGGTTACCCAACCCATCTGCTTGCCCCATACCAAATCCCAAATCGCCTTCACGACCGATTACGGTCAAAATAAGGCCAAAATGGGTTTGTTGCATAAGGGGGGGGGGATATTGGCTGCTTGTGAAGGAAAACATGTCAAAACGGTAATGTGCCGAAGCATTTGGTAACAGCAAAATACATGTCAACACCTGTGAAATCAGCTAAACATCCCAAAAACAGTAGCTAACAAAACAAAACATGTCAGAACATGTCAAAAACAACAATTCAGCTTCATTCCAATAGCCAGGAGCTCCTTTTCTATTTATTGTTTGATTATTTATTTATTTATTTACTATTGTACTCAAGGTGCGCCTAAGACGATCGGGCGGTGCGTATAAAACAAGTTGACCAGCTAGAAAATCAAACACGCCGCCATAGATCAAATATTATTTATTTAATATATTATTAGATTTATTCAAACTTATCTAATTTTTTGTTTCATCAAGTGCTGGAACTGCACAGGTTTAGCGGCATTCATGTCGTTAGGGGGGGGGGGGAGGGAGGCATTCAAAACAGTGCCGATGTTAGATGAGATTAGGATGAGCCCAGCAAAGGGGAGAAGCGCCAGAGGTAGACAGACAAATAGCTCACATCCTCCCCCAGGATCCCTCAGCCTCCCAGGGGCTCAGTCCCAAGCACAGTAATTGGCTCACTCACTCGGATGTCTCTCCCCTCCCACAGGACAGCATATTAAAACCAAGATCTCTCTCTCCTCTCCAATGAAGCCCTTCCTGATTCTATTATATTTTGTTCAACTTGCCATTGGAAGGCTTCAAAGAGCAGACTGCGTGATACTTTCTGAATGCTTCTTTTTGTTACAATCAGTGGGAACATTGCTCCCTCCTTCGCTCCGTCCTATTGAGCGGCAAGTCCCACAAAAAGTTAAATTTCGATTTCGGAGTTTTGACCTTCCTTGAAAACGTACGCAAGGGAACACAGTTTTATTTACAGCTTCATATCCGAGAGTTGGAGTAGGCTGTCCACAGACGTGATTGCGGACTACACAAACTTGATTAGTTGTCGCACTGATCAGTGACTCTTGAAAAATACGAACAGAAAAACACGAAGAACGGAGAAAATCAATGCCATCAAGCTGCAGAGAGTCAGCAAATAGGGAAGCAAACTATAATGTTCGTTGTATCCAAATTCAACCGCCTGTGGGACTCACCAGGGTCAACCGTTACGTTGGACCGATATTGGAGCGACGTTGGACCGATGTTCACCGCTCTCCGCGCCGGCATTCACTCTCGCCACCCGCGAGCCGTCTGTGTCTCCGTGCGTACGTTCACTCTCGGCATTACTCTCGTCGTCGCGTTGGACTTTGTCCAACGGACGGTTGACCCTGCGTCCACCCCACATAAGGATATGGACCGATGTTGAGCAGATATAACGCGTATTAATTGGGTTCCGCCATGAAGGTGGTCTTGAAGCGTTTGATAAAAAAAGGCAAATTTTTGCACTGGTGTCAAGTTCTATTGTTTGAGCGTAGGAAAGAAAAAAACATGATCTGGAAAGAGAAACAAACGATCTGCCGCGTGAATCGCGGAACCCGCAAATGCCCCATTTGAACATTTGAAACACTGAGTATGAGCTTGAAAACTCCATTCTATCCTTAGTCCATGAAATATAATTGCCCAAGTACAAAGACTGGCTCACAACATCGCTTCTCTGAGGCTCCCGAATGAGATGACGATTCCCTGCATAAGAACGAGTGCAACGTGACAATGTTCGATGAGGAAGCGTGAATGCCACAAATCAAATTAGCCAGTCAATTGAATATAGTGGCCAGTCTCGTAGCCACCGTATTCCACTCCAAGAATAGTAAAATCAGCAAGGGAAATAATGCTTCGGAAGAGGCTTGAAACAAAGAGCTTAGGTATGGGTTGTTGGACCACAAATTGAAGCAGTTGTGCTTGAAACAACACCCCAAATCGGACTTGTGGGGTCACAGCGGTAGATAATGAAGTTGTGGATGCCGAATTGACTAAAAATGAAAAAGAAGCAAAGAAAACCGTCGATGAAGCCCAAAACAAGGATTCCCTTGAAATAAGGAAGGGGCGGGGCCGGACGAGTTGTACGAACTTGCCTGCTCCACGGCTCAACTAACCCGCGCGTATTTGAATTAGCCGCTTAATCCACGTTGCGTGTCATGGGGTGTGCGCGACGTAACTCGTCCAAATGCTAAGATTAGTCGCCAAATGCTGACTTTGTAAGACCCTAGCGCCATTGTCGCGCACTTTCGAGCCGCGACAACGGCACATCTGTGCTACTCGTGGGCTACTCTATCCCACCCACTGAATAGATTCTTCGACACGACTTCTGCTGGGGGTGTTGCTTCAATGGCTTGCCCACAGAACCATAAAAAATGAAGACTCGCCGAAAATCTTGAAAGCAAGCCCCCACTGTTTACAGGTGGTTCAGGGAACGCGCGAAAATAACGCAAGAGAGCCTACCTCCTCACCACGGGCCACTTTTGAGAGCTAAAGGCAAGTCCAGCATCAAATTACCGTGTTATCGCGCTCGAAAGTGACAGTGGAGATGTCAAGCGTAGGCCAGTAATGAAAAAACGGAAAGAATTCGTCTACAACGCCAAAACAACCCCCTAGCAGTAGCAAAGAAGCGAAGTAGCGTAGATTTGTTTGCGGGATCCGTGATGGCAAATCCTTGGGGGTCTTATGATGGTTGAAGCTTTAGCCCCGGAATCCCGGCTATCTCATGGGAAGAGGTTTTTTGAAAACCAACGTCAACACGAACCCAATTGATTGCTTCGCAACAAATTCTGCTGTTTCTGCAAGAACAATTCCGTTTGAAATTCCAAAGAACTCGTGAACAGTTGAAGAAACTCAATGCATTCAGCATGTGCTGACTGCGCTCACAGAACCATCACGCTGTACTCTGCCATTAAGTTTTAGGTTTTTAAGTAAGGTTTTTGCAGCTTTTTAGGCGTTACGATTTGCATGCTAAATAAATCAGCCTCCTCCTGTCCAAAAGAAAGCTCCTAAAGGCAAAGTGCGGGCCTTAGACCACCTAAGAATCCCTTAGCCATGGATAGAATAGTGCTGGGCACCAAGTGCAAAAGTAAGCGCACTTTTCATTGACTTCGAAAACTATTCATCAGGTTCTAGGTTAGGGCGACCATTAGGACCTAACAGACTCCCACCAAACATAACATGGTCCGCCCACCGATCGATGTCTTGTCTGCGTCGCTGCGTTGATCTGCTATGCTCTCTCTTCTCGGAATTCTCTACCACCCTCTGCGCTCACATTATCTCTCATCTCCCTGCCTGTCTTTTGAACTTCTCCACAGCATGGAGCAAAATGCTCGTATTTCCTGTGTATTTCAGGATTTTCTTTCCTTTTTTCTCCCACTGGCGGTCCACTCCCATACCTACTTTCACATTTGAGTGAATCACCCATTAAATGTAATCTGATCGTGATTCTTGCCTTTGATAAGATGGATCAAAAGTTAAGGAATCTTCCACGGAAATGGACCAGTGGGCGGGACCGGAAGTGGTTTTGCGACGAAATGCATGGTAGGTACGGATCCACGTTCATGGGAAGGTTTGAAGTGAATCCTGTTCACGTTCGTGCGTTCGACACGTGGATCCGTACCTACCATGCATTTCGTCACAAAAACTTCCGGTCCCGCCCACTGGTCCATGGTCCGTGGAAGATTCCTTTAAGGCAAAAAATGAGCAGTCAAAATCACGGTCTCGCAATGTGGGCCATAAATTCGACCTTCGTCAATTAGTAACGAAACATTCGGACGCATATAATTTGCAGGGTCTAGTCAGCACTCAAGGCGGTGACCATGACGACTACAAATCGAGGGTGAGGGAGTCAGCGATGCAGGAATGAAAAAAAGCAGGAAAAACGACGACCTATAACCCTAGAAAGTTGGAGTTAGAGGTTTGGCTCTCTGTGCGAAAAGCGCTTGATCGTTTCGGTTGGACTGACGTCAGCGGAACCTCTTGCTGAGAGTTAGAAGCCAGACGGCGAGAGCTGATGGCGTGGGCAGCGGCACAATAGCAACGCGGGCCACAGCTTGCGTGAGGATCGCAGTGCGCATTCTATCACTGCCAAGGTCGGGTTTGGTCGCGTGTAGGAAAAGTCGGCACGTCTTTCCAGGCGTAATGTTTCCACCCTTCTTACCGAGACTTTCTCCGTTATTGTGGAATCGTCCGTTAAAATCTGGCTCGCAACCATTAGAGGGATTGTTTATCGTTCTTGAACCAGGGTCAACCCTACGTTGTTACGAGTAACAACGGGGGGGTCGTACTCAGTTGAGCTTGGAGGGGGGGGGGTCGTACCCTCTCGGTGGCCGACAGTGGGATTCTTGGTAATATCGGATAATAGCCAGCACGTTACGTTTTCGTAAGATGACTGATACAGCATCTATAAACCACGATTCCCTCTAAATGAGCTTTCAAATGAATCAGCGAATTAGAAGGGCGCCCGAGGCGTGGCGCGCACCAAGGCAAGGGATGTAGTGCAAGCGCATGCTCGAAGCTTTCTAGCACATCCTAAATTAAACATAAAATTGGTCTTCCAAGA
This sequence comes from Ostertagia ostertagi, assembly GCA_036418205.1. NCBI lineage: Eukaryota > Metazoa > Nematoda > Chromadorea > Rhabditida > Trichostrongylidae > Ostertagia > Ostertagia ostertagi. The sequence continues at coordinate 20,506 of MU893348.1, forward strand.
AGTTACGGGCAGTGAAACCTAAGAAAACTCGCGTTTTCGAGAAAATGGCTTGAAGAATACCCCTCAAAATAAAAAGTAACAACGGGACTAATTTTTGAACTGCTGATCTTTCAGGAACGCTTGGGTGCTCGTTAGAAAGCTTGAAACCTGTAGTTTATTATACGTGTTCAGCTTCCCAAATGAATGACTTTTGAAGGAAGTTATGATCGTTTGAAGGTAAAAAAGTCGCGGTTCCAAAAAAATAGTAACGCAAACCCCCAAAAAAGTAACAACGGGACTAATTTTTGAACTACTGATCTTTCAGGAACGCTTGGGTGCTCGTTAGAAAGCTTGAATCCTGTAGTTTATTATACGTGTTCAGCTTCCCAAATGAATGACTTTGAAGGAAGTTATGATCGTTTGAAGGTCAAAAAGTCGCCTTTGCACAGAAAAAAGTAACAACGTACTAAATTTTTATTAAATTAACTTTCGAAGAATTTTTACCCATGGTTGGAGAGAGAATAATTTGAATTTTCCAAATCAAATCACTTCGGCGCAGAAGCTCGAATATGAAGGAAGTTATAGCCTTAGAAAGAGGGGTGTAAAAATTGTACTAGTTTGCAAAGTGAAGAACGTGAAGGATCTCAGTATTTCAATTGGAGCGATAATTTTTTTCTGACTTCTCATAAGTTTTTATCAGGTAATATTGTCAATATTCCGGTCACTGGTTCAGTTTATTTCATCTCCTAGTTTGGTAACCCTTTGGAGTACACGGATATCTTTGAATGCATCTCATTTTTTCGTGTTTGGAAGCAGCGATGAATATCTGTCGTGGATTTTGCTAAAGTTTCATCTTTGATGACTTACATAGAGAATAAATATTGATGGTAAACACTGTCTCTACACAAGTGTCACATACAAGGGGGTCGTATCAAATCACCCATGAAGGGGGGGGGGTCGTAAAAAATGTACCAAAGAGTAACAACGATAGGGTTGACCCTGCTTTGAAACTTGTTACTTGAAAAAATAAGGTCATTTCGAGGGGAGGGGAAAGACGGATAAGGAAGTTACTGAAGTGGATGCAGACCCTTCTCAAATCCTTCTCGATTTCGAGCGAAGATCGAATGCATGGCGTACCGAAGAGACTAATCAATGCTGGCAAACCTATCCTTTGTACGCGTCAAGGAAACTCCATAAAATCACGCAATACCTCTTTGAGTTGACTTTCGAGTTTTTATTTACCTCCCGGGAAATTCAACTTTTTTAGGTTGGGCCAGGCGACCTACTGCATACATGCTCACGGCAATGATTGAAAGCACATGGGGCATTTTGTTCGGGTTTCAAGGTCCCACATTTATCTCACTCGACCAATCCGCCAACGCTCTAGACTTTCACAAAGTTGTCAGCGTTGAAAGCTTTCTGTCAAAAGCAATCTTCCCAAGAAGGTGAGTCATTGTGAAAGAAATAATTAGTGGTTTTTGGTTCGTTCCAAGACTGCCCTTTCTCTGCATCCCACGCTCATTATGCGGTTCTTTCTGTTCTACTGGACTAAAAAGTAAGCTGCGATAAAATTGCCGTTAGTATGCCAATCAAAGGACCCTAGAGAGGTGTTCTGCTGTACTCACGCCCGCACAGTAGCCTCTACAATCCGAATGAAGGCGGCCACGTACAACGGCAGGGGTTGTTGACTGTTAGGAATGCTGCTAATTTGCAAAATTTTGCAGCAATGATGTATCACAAGCTGAAGTTTGCAAACACAGCTTAGCAGGTATGCAAAACAAAATCGGAATTGTGATTAACACTGAAGGATTAGCATTAGGGAACATTCTTCCTGAACATCAGATCAATTAGCACGTCAGAAAAATAACAGCATCCCTGTGATGCGTTGAAGAGGGGAAGGAAACCCCCGCATTGCCACATCATTTCGATGGAACCAACTAGATGTAATTCTGGAGGTCAAAGGCGCTTCGAATATCACAAACATATTCTGCCTGCGGGATCGAGCCCTGTCGGGGGGGATCGGGATGGTCT
>MU893352.1:0-12244 GCA_036418205.1 Ostertagia ostertagi
GGTGGACCAACTTGTGCAGGGTTGGTTGTGCGATATGCGTGTAAGACAACTGTCAGAGATGTGTCCGTCCCTTTATAATGAGAAATGCTGAACCCGTATTTTGAAGATTTTGGTGAATTTTGACATAATGTTAAGAGTTCTCCTCCACTGTAACAGTTCCACCTGATACGGGGGAACTTGGCCAGCCGCTGACCTGATGAAAGTTGCCATAACCCTCCTTCAGCACAGTTTAAGTTTTGAAAGGTTTGTAGAGCTTCGCCGTCGAGCTATTCAGCAAAGCTTCGTGGGCTGTAGAAAATAATCCCTTCTTCATTGTACGTCGCAAATTAGTAGAAAGGCGAGTCGCTTACATCACATAAAACAAGGTAGAAATTGAGGAACGACCTTCCAATTGGTGCTTTGTCGCGGCACGCCCCTATCAAATTTTTTGGACTTTCCAACTACTTCCGTATAACTTGGCTCCACAAACCATATACGTCCAGGTTGGGCAGAACCTCCTCAATGGTCCTACGCACGAGTGCCTCAATCAGAACTTTTGGCTAGTCGGTGGCAACGTCCGATATCCGACCACCACTCTTATCATACCCAAGGCTCTCGCTTTCGTTACAATAACTTTTTGAACTACTGCTTCTGAGCACATTTATTGCGAATCTAGGCCAAGTGCATCGTTAATATCTTGAACTGTTCCCGCTACTTTCAGGTCTATTTAAAGCTAGAAAAAGAAAGTCATGCCAACTTGCTCATCGAGTATACCGCATTCAAAGCTCTTGAAAAAGTTATAAGAAAATGTTTTAGAACAAAGCTGAGCTAAACGTTGGATAGAGCAGGAAAAGCTCTTAAAGATGATATCCATATAGACGGCAGTTTCTCTAGGTTTCATAGGAGAAGCGGGGTGGTTATTACCCTCCATATGTCCCAGTGGCAAAAATGTTGCGAAGAGCCACCCATTACGAGATACACCCGTGTAAAGTACTCTTTGTATCTGGCAAGCAGGAGTATGACTTAATTACCGCGAAGTGACAATGGCCTCCATGAAATTCTATAATTGATATGCTAATATGAATAATTTATATAGTGGCGACTGGTAATTGATAATGATAGCGGTAATCAATAACAATTAATAGGATATTTATTACCTTATAAAGCTACAAAGTGAGTCGGTTGGAGGGGGAACCACACTTTGTGGAGGTTGTTTGGCTTGTACTGCAGGCGCACCTGGCTGCCGGACACAAAAGGCAAATCGAGAGGTGATAAATGAGCTACCAAGGACTGCACCATGTTCTCTAATGGTGATTAAGATTGTTTTATATTGAGCCGTTTTTCGGTGTGCTCACCGCCTTTTACGTCCGTTGTTATGGCTCTTGAATATCAATAAAATGTGTTACAATATCAGCTGTAATGCATTCCACGAAATGGAAACTAAAGCCCCCGAAACACGCCGTACGCTGTTCAGATTTGCTATCGACCGTGCTGTGCAGCTTTTTCATGTGCTTTTTCATGTATATTGTCAGGAAAGTTCTCGGGGTTTTTGAAAAATTGGATTTAATCGATTTGTTATTAACTGGTAAACACATAATACGAGTATTTAATCACCGTCACGTTCTATCATTTCTTGCCACTTTCAAAGAGACTTTTGTTGCCTTCAGCATAGAACCATTCTGGCTCAAAAACGTCTTCAACCACGGATTTATATTATGTTTATGCGAATAGTTTTGCTGTAGCCTGACCAAGATTTCAGCACTTTTTATTAGGCTTACGTTTCGGCCTCTTCGCCTTCGTCAGAGCCTGAAAGTCGAAAAGCAATTGAGACCGATCCTTTCATGAGCCAAACAATCCTGAAGACAATTTCTCCAGACTACTAAACCAACAGGTGGTATCGATGGAACCAAGAGGGCTGCAAGGCTCACCTATCTAGGTTACCTGTTGATACCTGTTGGTTTAGTAGTCTGGAGAAATTGTCTTCAGGATTGTTTGGCTCATGAAAGGATCGGTCTCAATTGCTTTTCGACTTTCAGGCTCTGACGAAGGCGAAGAGGCCGAAACGTAAGCCTAATAAAAAGTGCTGAAATCTTGGTCAGGCTACAGCAAAACTATTCGCATCAACTTCCATGCCAAGATTAAGAGAAAGTCGTTCTTAGACTATTTTATGTTATTAGCGAGTATTTTCCTTTGCATTATAGAGGATCGGAGGGATAGTATGTTGACGTAATGTCCTAGCAGCACTTTGCATCCTAAGCCGAGTGTTGTATTACCATTAATCGTGTCCGTTCGAACGCTTTTCACTAATTTTGGAGGCCATTCTATCCGGCTGCTGCCTGTAAATCGGCTACTCAACGACTCCCGCGTTGTAGTAGCTTGCAGTGGATAACGTCTTTATAACTCCGCCACACCTAGATCATAATCGTCAGCTAGTGGAGACCATCTCTTGGCTGTGGCTTAGGCTGCTCACCTTTGTCAATCGAGAATCGGTCGATTTTAGCATACACGTAACGATTCCATCTTCTATTACGATGGACTCCTGCCAGTCTTTGCGTCTGTACGAGAGCAGTCGACCAGCCACCACTGCACGTTGGTGACGATCTGGGTCATGGAATACCTATTGTCCAAACTTGCTCAACTTTCGCATATGATGCTTGAATTCAATAATAATGCTATAGTGAACATCGAAAGTTTGCTGGCTAACACGTTTCATGACAAGAGTCTGCTTTGTCTGCACAATCTTTCAGTGCCGAATCCGAATAGTCATCTCGAGCGCATGGAATCGTCGAGTAGAGGCAGCGGTCACGGAGCGTTTCACTGAGTCCTGAGCAGTGCATCTAGATACGTGCCATTGTCAAACATAGGTGTGATGTGAGGACTGGTTGGGGGCGCAGTGTCGGAAGATCTGAGTTTAGCGGCCACTGACGTCCAATGACGTAATGGAGGGAAGTTTCGTTTTGCTGGAATGGGTTTTGTAGGAATTTACTGCCAATGGCAACAGTATGCTTGCGGGCAAGGAATCTTGTTTTTTTTGTGTACGCAATTCCAGTTACTGCAAGACAGTGTAGAAGAAAAAATGGCACAGTTGGAAAATTGCGGGAGCAATTCCTACAAACTGATAGCTGGCCAGTCCATATCATTTGCGAGATTGGCTTTGAAGAGGTTCAGCAATATGACGGAAAATGCATAAATTCCCCGCCAGAAAGCATTGGAACGAGAACAGATTCAGACCACGTGTCCTAAGCTCAGATTTATAATAGAGCTTTCTTCAGAGTAGCGACGCATTGGGAGTGCCATACCACTCGCAACTTCTCTTTCGCAACTAGGTATTTCTGAATTATTTTCAAATTGAGAAGATGAAATCAGACTTTTTGAAGGGGAATGCGCTTACAGGGAAACCCTGCTCCGAACTCGTTAACACATTCACGCCGATGGCCGCCCATATGGGCTGCCAACAACATGCGCTCCTGGGACGATGGCAGCCCATATGGGCTGCCAACTGATAATCGCTTGCCAGGCGCTAGGAATGGACAGATAGGTGGGCAAACCTCGTAATCGAGTGTAAATGCTTTTAAATTCCTTCACGGGGAAAGTGAATAAATGCTCTCTTTTCGTAACCACTATTTGTCGTTCTGATCGAAATCCTACTGTTATATGTTTAGATAATCTTTACGCATTGGACATTGCAGAAATTATTTTGTGACATTCATGTTTTTGTTCATTTACAAACAAAATCTGCGGTTATGTGGTGAGGCGGCGGCGCCCACAAAATCGCGTCCGTCCCACGCGACCGAAAAGTGGAAAAGGGGCGTCGTCGTGAATGTGTTAAAGTGACTTTGCATCAAGAGTTCTTCTCAAAGGAAGTGGTCACGATATTTCCCATGGAGACGATAAAGAATGCTATGTACTGCAGTGGATAGTGATTCCTGCCCACTGTTAAAACAGGTAAAGTTTCAGCGGCAACGCGTGATAAGGCCAAAATCCACTTTCAGATAGCAAAAACAAAGACGTATCGACGTGGAAGTGGTTGCAGTGGCAGCGTGCTTGATATGATACCATTATCGTTATAGTCCCTCTGGAGTGCACCTCTTATCAAGCAGCCACACCCTCATCGTATCATATCTTCGCCTCACACTCGTTCGACAGTTAGCTATCTCACACCTTATCGGTTGATAACGTGAAGCAAATCCACGTGGAAGCCAACGTGATCACTTCCTTCTGCCTTTCTTGCATGGCTTACCATTAGTCATCTAGATCGCAAATTTCTCACGGAACGTTGACTGGTTCTCTTTCTCAAAGGGACAATTTTGTTGCTTATTGTTGTTCATCTCTTTCGAATCCCTTCACATTTGAATGCATATGGACAATCAAACCTACTAGCCTTGTACTTTTTATCCATGCTCACTCTACTCTTTTCCTCTGAAGCAGTCCACTACACCACAGAATCCGGACATGAACGCAAAACTCGAGAATCTAATTCGCAATCAATTCTCGCTCAGATCTACGCAAAACAAGCACACCTCTAGAGTGCATTTCTCCTGTCTTTGTGCTAATCAACTGCTCTATTGTTCCGAAAATCTGATCTTGTGTGCAGTCTGGATTTTGGAGATGGTGAAATTTAAATAATATGTATGATGGGATGCCTTCACTTCATACCCGATTCAGAACATATCGCACCCATTCAAGCGAGTGCACCTACACGGCAACACAGCAAGCAAGCCATGACACACTATTATATTCGTTTCTACTGCATTTTTGACTTGGTGAACGACCTAGCCCCAAATCTGAGCCGGGGGAAGCTACTGGCATAGAGAGCATAAGAACACCAAGAAGAAATCCGGCTCCGCTTCCCACTCTTCTACTTTGAAGTCATTCCTGCCTCGGGGGAATCAGTCTCTGCGATTGATGATCGGATGCGATCAGCATTCTTCTGCTCTGAAAAGGACGATGCTTGTAGTTTGAAAGTTCACTCAATGCAAAAGGAAATCCAAAGTTTCGAACTACACTGGTGTGCAAAACTTAAGGACGAGACAGATGAAGTATCATAACCTTTTGATAGCTTTGTGGACCGTTTAACGGTTCCTGTTAACTGCTTTCTTTAGTGCCCTGTGGCAGCTCTTTGTATGTGTGGTTAGGTTCCATAGAGTCATGTTACGCGCCAGTAACACGTCGTTGGAAAAGCTACGTTCGTCCCTAAGTTTTGCACACCAGTGTATGTCAATCAGATTTACTCATGAATGCTCTATACGAGATGGATTAAACATCACGTGTCCTTAGAGCAAGGAAGACCCATCCGAGTACGTTGACATGCGACGGACGAATGGAGAGTGATACAGGTGATTCAATAAATTTGGAGGGAAATACACGAAAACAGTCCTTTTTCCCAATCATCACGTGGCCTAGAAACAGAAAATAACGGGGGGACGAAAGTCCTATCTGCAAACGCGTCAGGCCAGCTGAACAAGTTATAGTATCTTCTCTTTGTGCTCAACTGAAGCCGCTTTACTGTAATAGCTTCTCCCTGGCTATCAATAGAGTATACTGTTGAGAAAATCCATCATCCACAGAACTCGCGTTTATCGTTTCACGAGACAACCGTGTCCATATTGCCTATTCACTAGTACAGGCCTTGAAAAACGCCATCGCAATTGGTGATTTGGTATTTGTTTGTTAATTGCTGTTTCCATGCTGCAGCTCGAGACGCGAACGTTTCATAAAAATGTGTGTTATGAGCAAACATTTTGCCCATAACTCAGCATTCTTGTGAGTCATCGCAAGTGTTTTTAAGTCTTGCTGCCATATGTGCAACATGCGTGGCATCATACAACATCAAGAACATCACACCAGTAAGCCTGCAATTACGAAATATTCTCCCAGAGAAAAACAGTTTTTTCAGCAGATCTCGTGCACTCTTTTTTTGGCTCGGCCACGAGATTCACGTGGCCAGGGGACCGCCTTTTCCGTATATTCTATAATATTCACTCGATGCGTCGCTGTTGTTTTCGGCAATGAAGAAAATCATGTCTGCCCCAGTGTAATCATCTGGGAAAAGTCTTTTACTCTACCCTTTGAGGGAATGGTACATTCTGGTGTACGATTCTGTGTGGAGAGTATGATGCTTGCAACGTATTTTTTTCTGAGAAATTTCATAACTGCTGTCAACAATATTCAGTACATTCAAATGAATATTGTGCATTTACGGTAATTTCTTGCAACTTTCCTCACATCGCCTTTGAGTTGCCTTACTAAAATTTCTTTTGTATTGAATATCTCCGCTGAGGTTCGAAAAAAGTTATTGTCCACTCTGTTACCCTTTACCAAGAGTCTTCGGGCTGTAATGTCTATTCAAACACATTGTTCTCGGGTTTATCATAACTCGTGACTGGATGTGTAGTACAGCTATTTGGGCGATTATCAAACTTATCACAGAAAGTGTGCGGGGATGAAGTCTAATAAACTACTGCTCTTTTGGAAAGTTCGGTAAATCCTGAAGGTGTTCACATGCATTGTTTTGTTAGCTGCGTGGAAGCTCTAAAAGGTATGTCCATTTTGATGTTTTTTAGTCAGCAGCAAATGTTCTCCCTCCCTCCACTTCCCTTCGGACAGATTTAGCTGGATTTTATTCGTAAAATTAGTTGCACGGAAGGTACAATAGTATCTGAACACACCTTGCTCTTCTATAAACCCAGTCCTAAGCAGATATTCATGATCATGAACTAATGGAATGACAAAACAAAACATTCGGTCCATAAAGCCTTGGACAAACGTAAATTACGTTCTCATGTCAGAGAATTTGAGGCGCAAATCCAGAAAAATCTGCAGCATTCTTGTTGGACGATAGGATCAAGACACTGTTCGATCTTCAGCCAAAGCTGTTCCAGCTCTTCGGTTGAATTCGAGGCTACATGTTTTGATGCTTAACGCGTAATATCAATAACCGCATCTAGGGCTCCCTTTGGGGCTTACGTGCCCTCAATTTTCACGAGTACTGCTTTGGAAATGCTGCCGTAGTCACTGCCAGGAGAGGGGCTTAGCGAGGGCCACGATCGCTCTTTTCCAAACCAACGTGTGTACGCCCGGCAGTGCTTCACTCTGCTCAGAGATATAGAAAATTTTTTTCATTTGATAGAAGTAACACCCACACTCCAACAACCCGATAAGTCTGGATTCTCACCGATGCTCCACCTGACGCTTGTGAATAGCGGATCGCGCTTGAGGCGCGGAATCTTCGACCTTTTGCCAGAGCAGTTCTGATGCGACAAGTGACCAGTACTGCGACATCTCCGAAGACACGTAAAGATCCGAAAATACAAAGTTTCGATCCCACATGCCTTGACCCCGATTCAGCTCCAAACACGATATGACGTCGTTATGTTTGCAAATTGGGCGATTACTGTGGGGTTCGTACGTTTAACGTTGGCGCCGGGCCCCCGGGCCCGAATTCGCAACCAGAGGTGATCTGGCGTTTGACAGACAGCAGGTTATCCATACCGGCGCGAGGCGCCCGCGTGCATTGCCGGGTATGCACGCAGAAACTCCCACATCTTACATTTGTGCATCGCCGGGTATGCACATCTATATTTTGCTCCCAAATAAACCTTTTCCAGTACTTTTTCGACGAATTGACTTTTGTTGGCCTCATGAATCTACAGAACACGTGGCATGTGGACAACTTCGATTTCTACCGATTTATGACGCTTCGCGAAGGCATGAATCCTCCATTCTATCAGTAGCGACGCAAAGGGATGAATCAGTTTTCAGAGATTCAACACTCAAAACAATCAGATTTCAATGAGCCTACGTATTGACAAGTTCTCAGCAATTACAAACTTTCTATGCTATTTCGGCTTCAGAGTTTGAGCTTCCTTGGCAATTATAAACAAGGTTGATATCAGAAATTCTATCAACAAGTCTATTAGTTACATATACTTTCACAATCTCAACAGACAAGAAACAACGATTAACCTTTTGAATTGAGTATTTTGTGGAAAATAATTGCGCAGCAGTGTCTCTTTTCGCACAACGACTGACATGTAAGATAAACTGCCCCTGTAGCTTTCTATCTTGTAGAAAACGCACGAAAGCGAGTAAAGCACTTCTTAAAACTAAAAACTTCGTTGAAGAGCAACGCAAACTGATAAAAGACAGTGACTACAAACTCTCATAAAACAAAAGATGGTTAGTCGTGCTCTGCGCCCTTCGATGATTGCCCATGTGGCCGCGTCCCGCACGAAACCCAGTATAAGAGATTCCTCGAGCACATATGACATGTTGAGCAGTCGGGTCGCGGGTATGCACGCACGCAAGCCAGGATTCTCGAAATCACACGCCTGTGCTCGACTATAGCGCCAGAGAGATCGCTGGCTCGGAACTCGTTCAAATTAGATCGTTTAACCATTCTCACTTACACAGAATGGATGAGGGAGTGGATATCCAGTATGGGCTTGTGCTAGCAAATGAACAAGCGGCGGTAGATCCAGCTCAAAACGCTTTGGCGAGTTCGGACTCAAGTTTCTTGTACATGCCAAAGTTCAACCTCGTCCAAGTAGGGCCTTCTCGGATTTTTGGTTGGAACAACGAGAGGAGTTAAGCTCTGGAAACCCCTACGTGTAGATGTCGCAGTCAACGCGAAAGTCAACTATCCACAGCTCGAATGCAACGCTTTTAATACGAAAGAAAAACAAGGCAAAGTCTTGCTTTGTATGACACCGTTTAACTTCGTATGCACGTTATAGACTCGCTAACATCGCTCGCCCACACAACAGGAGCCCGACCAGTCTGTCTCCTCTCCAACCATCTCCTAGGGAAGAAGCTCATCCTAACTCCTCGCAACGCATTTGATGTCAACAATTCGCTCGACACCTTAATTCTTTCTATCCATAGAATTCGGTACGTTCAGGAGTTTACTACTTAACGTGTCATGTGCCTAATGCCTAATATTATTCCAACATTTCCCTTGGAACTGGCCTGTGCACAAAGACAAAACTGATGTTTGTGTGCCCGCTATGCGAATATGTGGAACGCAATGTGTCAAAAAATTGGTGGGCAGGGTTCTTTCATGTCCTGGTTTGAAATAATCAAGCTACTCGGGTTGCTATGCTTGTGGTTTGAAGGTCATCTCTTGATCACCTCGATTTTACTTCCACTTCTTCCACTGCCTGGATTCCATTGAATGCATCTCACAGTGAAAGTTGTTTCTTATACGTCTCTCACTGATATTTTCACTTTCAGCTGAGAATGTAGAGTATTTTTGCAGTTCTCTTTTTTTTTGGGCATTCACTTGCTGAATATGGTCGGATAATTGCGCGTTCCGAGCAATGACGCTTATACTCGAGTATATTTCCAAAAGAATTTTTAGCCCGGTCGTCACCCACATGCGACATTGCACTCCTTCTTATCATCGGGTTCTCGTCGATTAGCTGCAAATCTCCAGACCTTTCGAGAAGGGTTGTTCACGCGATAAACTGCGGTAGGTTCATCTAGAACTTCGAAATTACAACGTAAAACTTTTTGACCCTCTGAGACTCCTAAAAACCTCTAGAATTTGTTTTAAACCTCATATTTTTATTCTCCCATGCTACGCGGCGGTAGGTGGGGGAGGAATGTATTCGATGAAACTTGTGACGATCAGCGATCACGGGGCAAGCCTTCCAAGCTCGAGTGACTCTAGCGTCCTAAAACCCAAAGCTCACCTATGATATTTATGCGGTCCGGGTACTTAGGATTCATTAGGCGCGGTCCGTCATTCATGCACCTCAGATTTACTTCGTATGTGTAAGGATGTGGGGTTATATTATATTATCCGTAGAAATCCTAAGCGAACCGTAACGGTAACCCTGACGGTGATGGTATTTGGTCAGGCTTCCAACCTCTTACTGTGCGATCTGTGGCATTTGGCTTGCTCGAGTGCCTTTTGATTCGGTGAAGAAAAATACCAAATGAACTGTAGGGAAGTCCAGTGCGGCTTAAATGAATCTCTGTCCCTCGTATATCTAGGGCGAGGAAGACGACAATTTTATTGCATGTTCGGGTCGAATTAAGGAGGGTTTTATGATGAGAAGGCAGCTTAATGGAAAGTAAGGTTGGAGGTGATCAGTGGAGCAGGAATGAAGGAGAAACCATGTGAGACGGCTCGGAACCTGAGAAAATTGGGACCCCTTTCTTGTCCGCTGATTTCTGCACTGATGTGACCCACATTGCTAAGTCCTCTTCAACGTTAACGCTCTCTCTGCTAATAGCCATTCGCCCAGTATAGACCTGCGGTAGGTTAAATGGGTAGTCGGTGGGCACTCCGGGCTAATGGCGCCGAAGGGATGGAAAGGCCGTGCTAGATCGCGCGGGCTTATCATTCGATGAGAATTTCGTGTTGGTCCGCCTGTCTCTCCACTAGGGAAGTTTTCCCTCCTTCGACATTCGTTCATGTCGTGGAATCCTTTTATATATTAAAGCGGCTAACTTTGCAGCGCGCCTGTGTCGCGTTTGTCAGAGCGCTTTGTACCTCGTATGTGTGTGTGTGTGTGTGTGTGTGTATGTATGTGTGTCCGTCCGCAAAATGAAGTGAGTGAGAAGGAAGCTCATGGGATAAACAAACCGCTAACAAATCGGGTAGCTTACAGGATTTGAGATATCAATGTTTTGTAGCAGGATAGTTGTGATAACACTCTTAGGGCTATATAAACACCTGCTTAGCACACTCAGCTTTACATCCAGTCCACATAAGTGCTGCAGTTGCAGCTCGGAATGCCGCGTGTGGAGAAGGAAGGGAGGGAGGAGAGAAGGGAGGGCGAAAAATCCTACCCGTAGCATACATTCATATCATGTTTGTGTCCCTTCTACTGTATGAAACACCATTGTGTTGCATACGCGTCACTTCCAGGAGGTGTTGGTGTCACAGGAGGAAGGGACCATAGCGGAGGATAGAAAGCTTGCGCAGGAAAGGAAGGTCCCGGCGGTTGACGGGGCGGGGGAACTAAGCCTGATCCTTTGATAACCAACTAGGCAAGAAAGATGTCATGAACACCCTTAGTCGGATGATAAGCAGTAACGCCAATGGACCGCGCGATTTAGTTGAATAAACCCGGCCGTGTCGGCCGCTTTTACGCTTCTCCTTTGTTTTCTTGAAGATAAAAACAGGAAATTCAGAAGCGATAAAGGAATAAGGACTCAACGACAGAATTCAGAACTGATGAACATTAAATGATGGGGTTCTGTTGATTATTCAGTCAGAACGGGAATCGCTAGGGCTGGATGCTACGAGCAAGCTATTAAACCGTTATATTGCATTCGCTGCGGCATCGCTAACAACGCCGTGCGCGGCGAGTTGACCTGACATTTTCATAACTTGGAAGGCATTCCAACCGAGTGAACACAGAAGGGGATACTCACCTCATCCGATCAATCTGACTGAGCCTTCGCTGACTTCCTCCATATCACCACTAAATAATAGCACATATTATTCAGCAGTGATATGGAGAAAAAATACAGTACTTGTATAACTTTAGGTCATTCACAATGTGTTCGAGCTAGCTAACATATTGCTTATATTGCTTTCCAATAGCATTATTGAGCATTCAGGCGGATATCGTCACGTTGGAGCATATGGAATCATTTATCAAGAGGATCAGAATCCTGTTGGCATAGTCTCTGATTATGGTTCTCGCTACATCTTCCCGAATGTACCGATAGAGGACCGAAAGCTCTATGAAGTGAATGTCTTCGCTGTAGAGTACTTATTTCTCAACCCTACATAATTCTTTAGACGGAACGTTATCACAACGGAGATCTCACATACACGTTTGACATTGCGAAGGATGGCGAATACGTGATCGTGTTGAAGTTCTCCGAAGTATATTTTCAATCTTCTGGACAAAAGGTCAGAATTTATAGAACATTCCTTATTCACGAAGCACGAAACATGAAAGCAGACAACACTTATATGTAGCGGTGCAACTGCGAGGCTAGTGTGAGTTGCATGGATGGAAACTTGTGAATGGGCATCAATTATAATTATGGCTGACGAATACGGGGTGCCATAAATCTGGCCGCTGATTTTGGATTGTGCTCCAAGCTATAATGAACAAACCTAGTGCACGAAACAGAAGAGCTCAGAAAAGGATGAGGGAGAAGAGGCAAGGTGGGCACTAACGCGATGCCAAACAACAAGGCTGGAGCGTCCATTCCTTCAACGCCGATAATCACATCACTCCTAGTGTGCCTTTTATCAGAAACACCATACATCAGCTGTTAACACATTGGCGAGCGGGTG
>MU893361.1:0-20812 GCA_036418205.1 Ostertagia ostertagi
ACTGAGTATCCCTATGCGTACAAAGAAGAGTGCGCTTATGAAAAAAAAACAATACGAAAATAGTCGACTTTGGGATCAGTCTCACAAAACATCGTACAGACACCATACTACTGAGATGGGATGGTTCCTCATCTCAGTAGTATGGTGTCTATACGATGATTTGACTGAGCCTGTTACAGAGCAATCGGTATTTTTTTCACAATCAGCTTTATATATAAAACCCATAGCACGCAGATTAGTTTTTTTCTTCATGGGACCTCCTCTAGTTTTGAAATGCGTCGTCTTGAAGACATTCTCATCATCATAGTCATCTCATCTGGAAATCATTTCAATATACAGGGGGGGGCAAAAAAAGGAGTCACTTTGCCCATGGCGCACATCATCAAATTTTTCGTCGCACAGGATGCCGTTGTTGATGAATGTTTTACGGCAGAATATTCCTTAGGTGTCCCCCCATAAGCAGAAGCAGGCCCTCCTTCACTGCCCCCACCGTCTTCAGAATATGACGTCATCTGCCGCCACCGTCGAGCTCAACGAGGCTTACCGTAATCGCTCCGGCCTGAAGCTGCTACATACATAATTTCTTCAATGGATTAACTGTTGAATAGCTTCCCAGAGACATTAGCTGTGCAAAACCGCTTTTGACCAGCGTTTCAGGGACGTCGTAATGGTCTATGGTACCTCGACGACCTCGTTGAGCTCGTACCGTGAACCATGTTTCCGTGGGAAAATCTTCTGATGTCGTCGGTGTAGAAGGCTGTTATGTAACTTTTGATAGATTAGAATGTGCTCTTAATATACACAGTTGGCGCCGCACGCGTTGCGCGCACAGCACAGTTTTGCAGCGATATGGGGTGGTGCGGCGTAAATTCTCGAACAATGGCAGTTGACCTCCCTTTCGTTGACGGACTCAGTTCACCTTTTTCCCGGTCTCCAGGACCTCTTGGAACCGAGTTATGAATTTTCGTTGATAACTCCGCCCACTTTGAACATGTCCCGCCCACCAATGACAGCTGGCCTCCACTCCTCCACCCACCTCCATCCACCTTTTCCCCGCCTCCGGGACTTCTTGGAACCGAGTTATGAATTTTCGTCGCAAACTCCGCCCACTTTGGTCAAGCCCCGCCCACCATTGAGCTGGCCTCCACTCCTCCACCCACCTCCATCCACCTTTTTCCGGCCTCCGGGACTTCTTGGAGCCAAGTTATGAATTTTCGTCGCAAACTCCGCCCACTTTGGTCAAGCCCCGCCCACCATTGACAGCTGGCCTCCACTCCTCCACCCACCTCCATCCACCTTTTCCCGGCCTCCGGGACTTCTTGGAGCCGAGTTATGAATTTTCGTCGCAAACTCCGCCCACTTTGGTCAAGCCCCGCCCACCATTGACAGCTGGCCTCCACTCCTCCACCCACCTCCATCCACCTTTTTCCCGCCTCCGGGACTTCTTGGAGCCGAGTTATGAATTTTCGTCGCAAACTCCGCCCACTTTGGTCAAGCCCCGCCCACCATGACAGCTGGCCTCCACTCCTCCACCCACCTCTATCCACCTTTTTCCGGCTCTTTAAGACTTCCCCGACCCGAATTATGAGGGCTTGTAGAAAATGCTGTACACTTCAGAGCGCGCCCCGCCCATTCTGGGCGGGCCTCCGCCCACGTCATGTATGCAGGAAACACCTTAGACATTGCTCCCTTACACCAAATTGTTTTCTGCTCTGTAGGCTTTCTCCCAACCGAGTTATGAAATTTTTCATAAAGCACTGCTTTTTTAGAGAACGCCCCGCCCACCGGGGGTGGGTCTCCCTAATTCGATGTGACTTACCAATGCACACCTTTACCCACTTTTTGGCCCAGTTTCGAGGTCGTTTTGTCACTGAAATCGAAATCTTGGTCTTCGGTACAATTCATTTCGACGCACGCCACGCCCTCTGTGGGCGGGGCTCCGCTTAGCTGATGTGTTTTGTATTACGTGACCTGCCCACCCATCCCACACTTGACCCGGTCCCTCCAGGTGGATCCCGAGGAGCTAGGGAATTTCGTGACAGACATACAGAACGACAGACGACAGACGACAGACGACAGACGACAGACGAAGCGCTTTATAGTAAGTAGGATAGTATTTAGATCTTTGTTTATTGGCACAGTGCGTGTATTTAAATCCGTTTTGAATGAGTAGAGAAGCGACTCTTTCTTTTTGCCTCTCCCCCACCCCCTGCATTCTATTTGAATGCAAAGATGATAAAAACACTCGGCTTAAATCAAACCCTGTTGGGATACGCAAAAAATTATAAATACGCATTCATCCATTCATTTTATTCGATCGCATAATAACATTTTTCTTACTAAAAATAATTACATTGATACTACAACTAATAACAGGGTCTGTAAAATAATTATCATTCGTTTGTCTAACAGATCCATCAATTCTCTGCTATTTCTCTCAATTAATACATGTCCATCTTTCGTTTTACTTATTTATTACTATTACACCTAGAAAAGGGCGGAAGTGGTGTAGTGGCAAGTGGCACGCTTACCACGCGAGCGGTCCGGGGATCAAATCCTGGGTCGTGAGTCGCCCGGGCCAACCAAGCCTTCCATCCCTCCGGGGTCGGTTAATTGGTACCAGACTTGTCTGGGAGGATAAAAACACTGACTTGTACATCGGCTGGCCCCCGCAGGCGGATGTGTGAACGACTGAGCAACTTCTAACTTGTGGCAACTCTACTAAATGATCCAGGAAGGATTCGAGCCGGGTTTGAACAGAATGGTGGCGGCGCCATGTGCTACTGCACCAGCTTTCCTTGAATAGTCACAAAAAACAATGAGAAAAACCAAATCGAACCTAATTGGTCTGTTTGTTTATTATGTGCCGTATTTGTGACGTATGTCACGCTTTTACAAGCGGAGGTCGACGACTTTGTTTGGTCGTCTATTGTACCTCGTCCAGCTCCTCCTCGGGTGTCGGCCGCTCGTTGATATTGTGCGGACGGCTCGTCTCGTCCTCGTCAAGTGCCATGTCAAAGTTTTCTCAATGTCCGTGTGGTTTTCATCCGATAAGCCCGTTTCTCAGTTATGCACACTTTTTGTTTACATATTTAATGTGGTTTTCATCATCACGGTAACCCGAGTGTGACCTGATTCGAGCGGATTTTTTGACAGGGACACATCGTTCGGGGTTTTCTGCTCCTACTTAACATTGTCTTGGTCTGGTCTTGGTCGTTGATAGCTTCAAATTTTCCCACTTCCCGCAGCTCTTACAATTTAATTTAATTAATTGATAAGCACAATAAGACTCGGTTATTTAATTACTTTTTTTGAAAGCAATATTTAATTCCGGATGTTTTCCTGAATTTACACCTTTTACAAAAATTTACACCTGTGTTTTTTTTCTTGCTTTATGTCTCTTTTTCTTTATATCTTTATTGAAAAATGTAAACGAAGTGCAGGGAGGCTGCACTAGAAACCTCTGGGTGCTCTACGCATTTCGCTTCAGTTTTTTGACCTTCTATCAAGCAAGTGAATACTGGAATGTGATCACTTCGCTAGATAAGACCTATTTTCATTCGAGATAAGATAACTGAAAAAAAAACTCATTTCAAACATCTACCTTCTCTGTTGTTTACCATTCAATGTAACCCGTAATATATGTAAGCCCGTATATAGCGAGATAGCTCGAAGAGCGAGTTTGTTGTTTTCTCTCTATCAGTCTCTCGACCCTTTGTATTCCAACCCTTGATCAGTTGCCCATCTTTCCAGTCAACCAACCGGTCTCCTCAACGAAAGCCTGCCCCATCCAAAACAACACTGGGCAATTTACTGATCACCTTTCCCGTGTTCTGCCTCTGGCCAATCGCTTCAGAAGACGGCTACTCTTGCAAAGTGAAAGGAACCTAAGCTGTGTTAACCTCGGGTATCAAGGCGAGAGTCCGAACCCTTGCAGTAGCATGGTGGTCACGAACATCGCCGCGACGAACACGTGTGGGAATCGAATAGGGTTTTCCTCCCTGCTGTTTCTATTGCTCATTATTACATATTTGTTCTATGAGTGTCAGTACCACATACCTAGTCTATACTACAGCACAAAATTGACTAAATGTTTATCAATTTACTTTTTTGGTTGTATTTTGCATACTAACAGCAACGTTCGCTGCTTTGCCCGTCACTTTCTTTTAAGTAATCACTGTCCCTTTCACTTTTTTGCTACGGTAGTGCCATCCCTCAGACACTTTGTCCATATTTACCAAAACCTGCTCCATTAAGATTTTCTTCTTGTCTCGACGTGTTTTCCCTATTTAATGAAAGCTCCAAGTAGAATTTGAATGCATTCCTTGAATTATTCCTTATTCCGCTCATGCCTGGGTCGAAAACTCAGAACAATTCGTACGTCTTCTTAATAACAAAGGATAAAGTCTATTCGACAGTTTGTATCATTCCACAATTCGGAGGTAGCCACACATTTGTTTCCATCTGGGATCGGAGTGAAATAGTTTGAATGCGATCCAGCTTTCAATTGAGGTTGGCGGAGGGCCAGCCCTAGCATTAACCCATTTCGGCCCTGGCGGTGGCAATTGCCACCATCAAATTCAAATGTTTGCATGCCGCTGAAACAGCATGGTTTTCTAATCCTGCTAGAGGTTGCTTCAGTCAACCTTCCCCTTCCTAATTATGAGCTAAACCTGCCATTTCAAATAGTGTGTTGCTGTTAGTATTACAAGTATTAATTTGTGTACAAGTGCAAAATGAATCGGCGCTGGTCCCCGCAACCGGCCAAGTAAGTGTCACTTTTTCTCAAATACTTGAAGTAGATCCATTCTTTAATCAAAATTATGGGTTATAATGTTGTGCAAGATTATAAACTTTTTCGGCATAACTATGAAATTTGAATTGTTTCGACATAAGCTCAAAAACTAAGAGGTGTGGGCCAATTTTCAAAGCTTCTAGTTTCTTAGTTGTGTGGATCGAATACTACAAAAAAGCGCTATCAGGTTGATACTTAAGTCGAAATTTCGAAGTCGGATTAGGCGTGGCTACGGATTTGACGTGGCCTTGCCGCACTTGATGAAAAGCCGTGGGGGTAGGGCTGTTCTAACGTACTCCATTGGATATCAGCAGAGCATGCTTATTCGCGCAACTTCCATCAAATGCGGCGGCCGCCACGTCAAACCCATAGACACGCCTAATCTGACTTCGAGATATCGAAGAGGTGTATTGTGCTCACAAGTAGTAAACAATAGCTAGAAGAAAAATTTCTTTAGAAAAAAATTCAGGTCCGAAAGGGACAAGTAATGAAATGGGTCTCCTAGACAGGGTGTCGACTAACCGACCGCGGGCCGTACGGCATACAACCCTGCATCCCGACGTGCCGACCATGGTAGGCGCAAAGTTGGACAGCTACACAACTTCATCGGCTGGAACAACTGCACTTGGGATGACGGGTACTCAGTTTTTTATTTAGATTTTACCAAAAACTATTAGTTAACTGCCTGTAGCCGCTTGCCAATCGGTCAAGTGATCTCACTTTCTTTCGTAAATAGCAGCGAGCGAGCATTCCAGCCACCTTATGGTTTTCGCCTTTTGTGCAGTCGTCATCAGCAGAAAAAAATTGACAGAATTTGGAGGTGAAACAAAATTGGCACCATTTTTCGGCTCTATTCAACTGCTACAACCCGAAAATCCAAACAGAGCTCTTGAAACTTAGAGGCCGTGACGGCGAATAGACATTCACTTCTGGCGTTTGCACCAATTGGTGCCATTTTGGGCCAATTTTGGGCAATCTGTTTTCACCTTATTCGTTGACAACTACCATGTACAGATTATTCACTGCCTTGATTATTAGTATCTCAAGCCATTTCGTTCTGGCGCCAGCGCCGTTGACACATAAATGTAGCTCAACTGAACGCCCTATTGGTGCAGAACAGGGGCTATGAAGCGCTCGCGCAGAATGACTGTCGTAGTCGTTATAAGCACACTGAAATGTCTTGCCAGGCTGTTTTCAATAGAAAACTACTTTTGGCGTTGATGGAGTTTCAGTTGGGGCAGGCAGACATTTGGGGTTGTAACAACTGAAGAGTACCGTTCTTATAAGAGCCATTGTCGCCAGAATTTTGATTTCGCCAACAGAATTGAAGACCCCAAAAATCGATATCACGCTAGTTTTTTTTATGCTGTTGTTATCATATCATCTGATGTTATCAAACTGCAATGATGCTTTGATTCAAACTTTGTTTAGTTTTTCCCTGAATTTTTTTTTCCTGGTGCGGTTGACGATTTCGCAGCTGTGATATGCGGTGTCAATATTTTTCGCACTTGGTGCGCAGACTCGCTTTTCGGAAAATACGGCAGCGGTACCTTTTTTCCAAGGAAGCAACGTTTCAGCGCTTCCATTCTGAGAAAATGCCAGTAAAAATTCCATAACTGCCCGGGAATGTTGTGTAATGAGAACGAGAAAGTGCTTCCGTCAAATCACTCTATATTATTTGCGTTTCATCGGTATTACTACAAAAATCTCAAAAGAGCGACGAACAGGACAATTTAATCACTTGAATGCCAGTTCATTCTACCGGAAATGGGAAAAATTTAATTGCGGTATTAAACAGCTTGGAATTAATCTCAAGAGAAGATTCTAGCCGACACAAATAAATAGTTTCGTGCCGTGCTCAATCAGACTCTCTCCGTAGCCTTTGTAATGAAGGAATCTTTCTTGAAAGTCTTTTGCTGAGAAGCTTTGCTGCTGCTTTTCTGCGAACAGTTCTGATTGAGCATTGCTTTTGCCGGCTGTTTACGCGTGTTTATCCGTGCCTTTTTTAGTTTCTCGTCAGAAATCAAACATCCACAAATAACTTGATTACTAATTAAAATTCTTGTTTTCTCAGTGTTAATTTATCGAAAGAAGGAAAACTGTCGAAGAAATCACACAAACTGTTGTCTCTGGTGTGATGTGCGCTGTGCCAGAACTCGGCGGTGGCTCAAAGGCACAGTCCATGAACGGCTCTTTGAAAAGTCCCTCCGTGTATGAGAGAAACTGGCCTTCAACTGCGGTGAAAATATTATTAAAAATGAATTCGTAGCACTAGCGAACGCCCATGGCACCAGATCAGCCCAAAATTGACGTTCGCGCAAGCGTCAGTCGTTCTTCTGCGTCTCTGAATTCTTTGTCTCTCTCACCGCCATGGGTTTTTCTATATCAGCCCTGGTATTTCTTCGATGCATGCTTTTACAATGGTCGAAATCTATTTCAAAGAAGACAACCCGAGTAGGGGCATTTTCCGCAATCCCCTTCAATTTTTCTTCCTTGGGAGGACACGAAGAACAATGTCGCCCGCCTAGCCTCACCACTTCAACACGCGCCGTAAATTACTTGCAAGACTAGCCAAAGATTTTCGAGAAGCCCCAACTAAGCCGAGGAATCGATACCGGGCTTTGCTTTTCTCCAAGGGTAAGAGTCCGTTTCTCCAAATAGAGACTGAAAAATCCACACGTTATTCCCATGGATTCCTGAAGAAACGCTGCTGCTATTTCAAAAGCACGCCATTAGTAGATTGCACACGTTAGGTTGTGGCTCAAAGGCTGCCTCATTGCCCACGAAACGCGATCATGCGATTTTAGTTCCCTTGCGCGATATGGAACGAGTACTTCAGCGCTTTGGAACCAAATCCTGCCACCATATTTGTTCAGAGAAAGAAAAATGCTGTCTTGAACATATGTATCCTAGGTCAGCATGCTCTTAAACTTCTCCCGAACTTTTTCCCAAATCGTTTTAAGTGACCACATCGCGATATTGCACAACCGTGAATATAATGTACCTAATGTCGCGCGGTATAGGCTGCATATCGAAAGCTTAAGATTCATAGTCCTTCGGATTGGAGGCCAAATGCCACTTTTGGCCTAATCTTTTACTACAGCTCGGGACACCCGAAGCCAGCCGCCCTCATAAGCCTAAGTTCAAGCAAAGTTTCTAGCCATGTTAGATAACATCTAAGCTAAACAACGCGTCGTATGCCGTATTTACTTCCGCGATCGATTAAGTGATCCAAAAGGTTGCTTAAAATTATTTGTTTGTAACGATATGCTTAGTTTCTTCAGTTTTGGTCAGGTGCATGTTTTCTTTTACCTACATACATACACTAAATGTTGGCCCTTTCTCATCTGTCTCTCATATGGGCAATCCCAGATGAGAAGACAGAGGAAAGTAAAAGGTCTTTTCGCCCCCCCCCCCCCTTCCAACCCCTTCGGGGGCTAGCCCCAATAAGTAATACGCTTTGCAATGTATAACTCTGATAAGGATAAGGGGCGGAAGTGGTGTAGTGACAAGTGGCGCGCTTACCACGCGAGCGGTCCGGGGATCAAATCCTGGGTCGTGAGTCGCCCGGGCCAACCAAGCCTTCCATCCCTCCGGGGTCGGTTAATTGGTACCAGACTTGTCTGGGAGGATAAAAACACACTGACTTGAACATCGGCTGGCCCCCGCAAGTCATTGTATAGGCCACATCGCATTCAAACGCCACTGCGAATGTACAAATGGAAGTAGAATGCGTGCCGCATCCCAAAAGGGATTGATCAACGGCAAATGCTTTATCCTTTATCCTTTAACTCTGATAAAGCTGATTGGAATGGTTGGCATGTACTACCACGTACACTTCGATCTCGAGAGATCACGATAGGATTGCGTTGGGTTTACAGTGGAAGTAGAGATGCTGAATAATGCCCAAGTGGCGAAAAAAAAACAAAGAAATCCGTTAAAAAACGCACAAAATGAGACCGCTTTCTTGCCCGTGGCCTCGATATGGATACGGTAACACCCACTGGGGGTCGTATTGCACATGGGGGCACAAAGGACAGCTGCGATCATGGCTCATGAACCAAAATGCTTTGGGTTTGATGGGGCGCTTCATGGAGAAACTATGGGATACGCGTTGCGAGCGGGCTAACCTCATCAAAATGATAATCGAACAACGGCTACTGAGGGGCAGAGCACAGGCAGTGGCGGAACTCAGAAAGGATTGGCAGCCCCAGGGCGCTGCAAGTAACGTACCTTAGCCACGAAAAAGCGACATCACGGTTCCTTCGGCTACCGTTCTTCCACGCTGCACGCGTACTTTATCGTATTCTCTCGTTTTAACTAGGTGTCGCTATAGGCACTATGAAATGAAGGAATAGGTACGAGTGAACCATCAGTGAAGAAAACATGAAAGTAAGCGGTAGGAAACGGTTTGAACAAAGGCCTGTTTAACAGACTTTGGGATGGTCGAAAATGAGAAGCACTGGGTGGCCAGACGAATAAGCAGGCTTTAGGAGGTGAAGAAGCGTGGATACGAGTGACAGCAGACACGGCCCGTGATGTCATTCCTATGGGCCACGTGTGCGTTATTGGGTCTGGGCACCCATACCTTCAATGTGATGTGAAGAGTGGGTACCGTTTTCGCGCGATCTTAACGCATCTCTCTCGCACGGGCTCTGAATATTTGTCTGAATAATCCCTTGAACGAAATTCAGCTGATTGTGCTGATCCTTAGAGCTTCCATCTCTTCACTCTACACTTACATCGTTCGAAACCAGGCTTATGACGGTTCGCTCAGCTTAAAACTAGTCAGTGGTACTTGAGATTGTGGTATTTTTGAACGAACTGTCGAAGGCTCAACGCGGTATCCCTTTGATTGCCTAGCTCTACACTTTTCACATTTTGCTTTCTTATTTAATAATATTCCGTAAAGTGCAAGAGTCTACAGAATCTTTGGTGGCTCCGTTTCTTAGACTCCATATGTTTATGATAGTTCTAGTCAATGTCCTACAATGTGCCTCTATGGCAAATAGCACTCAAAGGCAGTGAACGCGTGGCTGAAAGGCGCAGGTGTTCTCATGACATCGTTGACCGTCACTAGAGGGGCGTTAGGAGGTAGTTCCAAGCACACATCCTAGCGCGCGAGAGCTCTGACCTACCAATGACGTCATCAAAACCGCTCCGCTGTGAAGCCATCGTGCTCACTACCTTTAACTTTGGGGCGAGTGTTACTTCGACTCCATCAGCTGCACTTAAGCCAACGGGAACTTCTGTCCCTCGAAGTGGCTTAATTAGTAGCACACTCGGGTGAGAGAGTAGCACTATATGTACATCAGCTGGCTTCCGCAACTCACTGTGAGCCAAATCGCATTCGTAATGATATTACGAATCATTATGTTGAAAGAAGGTAGAACATGTGGCGCACCCTGACAAGAGGTTGATCGACCTCGAAGTCTTCATTCTTTATGTCAGACCCTCTTAAAAGTCAAGTTACCTAAGTGCAAGCGATATAGTAAAATCCTGCCTCGACAATTACTGCATAGTCCAGTAGTCCCTGCCACTGCGATCTCTATTCAAAGTACGACGCATAGCGCGATCCGGAGAGAGACCTACCAACATCGGTTTGATTGTACTACATCCTTTGAGTGCAACACAAAAGAAGGTAGTACAATGACAGGAGGCGTTGCTTACTGCTTACTTAGGTCAGGGGATGGAATCCCACCTAAAAAAGGCGAAGTTCTTCATTCATGCGAACCGGTCACTTATACCGTATTTGCCTGGGGGCAAAAAAACCCTGACTCGCTATCACACAGGTCACTTGAATCGGATGCTCCATAAATGGCTGCGCAGTTTGTATGGGGGCCTACTTGTGCATGTTCTAGGTGGAAGTCCCATTCGTGGGTGTTCCAGGTCAGTACTGGGCACTTCCAAATTTCAGTCATTGAAGGAGGATTCCAAGATAAAGTAGAATCGATGAGCTGGAAATATACGTGGTGGAAAGGCAATCCACCCCCCCCTCCCTCCCTTAATGCGCAGAAGGGTTCGCCTCTAGCGGCCTAGCAGGGTTATCCGGCGCTGCTCGCGACGCTCCCTACGACTGACCATCCCCTCGTCTCGTTCCAGTGCGAAAACACTGAGCAAAAAAAGGGGTACGATTTCTCGGGTTTCAGGCTGTTTTCATGGTCTCGCTTTAT
The DNA here is from genome assembly GCA_036418205.1 of Ostertagia ostertagi. Classification (NCBI taxonomy): domain Eukaryota; kingdom Metazoa; phylum Nematoda; class Chromadorea; order Rhabditida; family Trichostrongylidae; genus Ostertagia; species Ostertagia ostertagi. Next base: position 10,969 of record MU893361.1, read on the forward strand.
CCCTCCGTCACTGCCCACCTCTACTTTAGCTTTTCTGATAAGCTGTTTTTTGTCGTAACCACCGCCTTCAACAATTTTCAAGGATGAACAGCTGTGAATTCGGGCCGTCCATCAAACACTACACTCAGTTATTGTCTTGCGATGGGGAGACCTATTGTGGGAATAGTGGCTATGCAAATGCTTTCTGCGCGCTCATCACAATGGTCCAGCTTTCAAAGGGACATTTCTTAGCAGCTCCTGCGCCACTTCGCGGATCTTCGGGTGAGTACTATGTATGCTTCGGACAGCCTTAGCCTGTTCTTAGTTGTTTTCCTCTCATAAATCTCTCCCGGAACACCTTCAACTGCAACCGTGAAAGCTATTAAGCTTCTCAGATGCTAGAATACTTTTGAAGAACCTCCAAAGATGGTTCCAGTAAACGTATGAACAGCAGATCAATCTTCTACAAGGTCAGAGAGTGTTACGTTACGGCCGACTTGGCCGGAGACTGAAAGCGGCGCCACGGCACGTTAACATCGCAGCGATGTGAGATTGCACGATAAAAGGGGTGCCAGCGTCGGACTTTCCATGTCTTCCTTCCCAGATGTCGTCACTCTCCAATTTTGTTTACATTTTTGGGAAGCATGCCTCGCAAGGGTGAAGGGTGAAGCTAAAGCTCTCATGATACAGTGGTAAGGGGTTCACTTAACAGCTGCATGATAGGTGCCTCCGGCACGAATCTCGTTCACTCTCACCAAGCCTTCTGTACTTGTGAGGTCGGTTGAATGGTATTTCAGGACGGAAAATGATCTGCACACCAATTTTTCCGCAATTGCAAGGATAGGCTAAATCACACTCAAGTTGTTAATACAATTTTGAATGGAAGTACAGTGCATGGTGATTGAACAACGCCGCCCCTGCGATAGCCTCATTCTTGGTATGCATTGACAGAGTCATGGCGATAAAAACGAAGAAGGACCGTTCATGAACCTCGACTCTTTTTGCATGTGTTCCTGATGATTTTAGCAGAAACTGCGTCTCCTTTAGTCCGATGTCAGACTTTGTGAATCGAGCGATTCGCTGGCCGCGATCCGACCGTGAACGCTAGCGAATCGCTCGATTCGCAAAGTCTGACATCGTTCTAACTTTCACTTTCGATTTCCTTACAGTTGCATATTACATAAAAACGAGCCTGCGATGAGTAACATTATGTATACGATATTCACTCTATCTTAGTTAACATCGTTCCCTTTCATGTTTTCTCATTCTGTAGTGAAAGCTCTTGCAAGATCGCATCACCCACCTTGAGCGTGACATTGCCACTGTCATTGTCAACACAAGCTGCAAAGTAAACGATACTACTGCCTAGAGTGCATCAAGGGTCGTACTTCTAGATTTTTCTGGCTCCTAGCGCAGCTCTTGTCCCACCGTTGTTGTCTCTGCTCCCTTGTTCTTCAACTTTTGCCCAAAACACACAACCGTCCTTCCACTGCTGCTTGCATTCGTGATCAAAGTCACGCTACCGTAATATTAACAGCTTTTATAGCCTCAGAGGTTCTGGGGAAAAGCTCCGCATCAGATACATTTTGAAATTGCTTCTGAAAAGAAACTTTAGTAGTAGCTGCAGAATTGTGACCTACCCCAATTGGACAGATGAACGCGAAGCACTCTAGGTTTTGGCGTGCACTAAAGTCGACTCCATGAGGCTGTGGTTGACGCTGTGACACTTCCTGTTGACACTATTGATGGATTCTGGGGCAATTATTGCATAGCCTCAGACAGATTCGCTTTTCAAGGGAGAGTCTCTCCAAAACAAGCAGATTGCAGCTTGAATGGTCTGATTTTCTAGTTGAGGGGAAGTCACCTTTTGTTGTTGGCTTGCACTTGCAGACAAGGTGAGAAGGCCAAACTCAAGAAATCGTGATTGGCCCACCTACCAGGCCTATCAGTCTCGACTGACTTGGATCTTGTGCTGAGACCTTTACTACCACCCTCAATAAAAGTAAATCGCCTTGTCCTCGATCTGATTCAATTCCATCAGCATCTCCTAACTGCCGTCTCCTCGTTTGTTCTGCCTATAAATTTTACAACCTGACTGCTAAGCTATTCATTCAGATTTCAAATTATGATTCCCATCCTCAGCAGATTAAAAAATTGTCGTAACGATAGATTTATTGTGCTTGGAAAGGCATCTTTTCGCTTGAACGGTGAAGAGCTCTTAGTTCAAGAAGTTATCTAGCTCTTTCCAAAGGAAGACCAGCCGAGACTCTTTCTGGTTACGGGCAAGATTCTCGCTCAAATGCGCACCTCGCTGTTACCTTGGCCTGTAAAAGAGTCGGTCAGTTCGAGGCGTTCAGACAAGCCGCCACCTCAGGACGCGATGGGAGCGAGGGCTTGAGACGAAGTTGGAGAGCTCGAGGAGCCGGAAAGCGTTCTTATGAGGTCGTAACGCCGAAAAACCCTCACATTATTGTCATGTGATTTGCCTTTGCTTCGGTCAAAACATGACTAGGTGTCCACTGATTCTATGTAGGTTCTAGCCGTAATTTTGCACCCATGTTTTTATTCACCTCTCTCATCTAGAATTCTCACTTTTAACCCTTTGACGACCGCCGTTATGAATGCGTCACTTCACTTCTTTCTAAATTTTTTCATCAATAACCATTAACTCTCCAACAATTTCACTATTAGTTTTAGCGCATTATTCCGCGAATTCGATAATGTATTTGTGTAGTCTTTGAATCATGAAAAATGCCAAAATAAACTCCAAAAAACGTGTCGCACCGAGCGAACGGGCCCACCGGCCCAGGCCACCGCTCGTCAAAGCGTTATGGATGTAACTATCAATTGAAACTCAAATAAAATCTTAAAATAAACACGCGATTTTGCCAGCACTTCCTGAGATTGGTGTGCTGAACTCCCTTCTAATTGGTATCATAGTCCCTTAGTTTTTCTATACCCAACGTGGAACTGCTTCGGAGTCTTTTTATTCTTAAGTCCTTACGAATGCATGCAAATGATTAAAGGAATCTTCCACGGACCATGGACCAGTGGGCGGGACCGGAAGTTTTTGTGACGAAATGCATGGTAGGTACGGATCCACGTGTCGAACGCACGAACGTGAACAGGATTCACTTCAAACCTTCCCATGAACGTGGATCCGTACCTACCATGCATTTCGTCGCAAAACCACTTCCGGTCCCGCCCACTGGTCCATGGTCCGTGGAAGATTCCTTTAAGTCAAATGCTTGTCCCGTGCGCAGCCCATGTAGGATGTAACCATTCCATTTTTTCTTTCATGCTGTGTGAAAGATTTTCCCATGACGCATCCAAAAGCAAGAGTAGGTTGAACATAAGCGCTCCCATGTTCATAATGGCCGTTCTTTTGTTGGATTGAGCCATGTAATCGAATGAAATACAAAAATGAATAGTCCTTGAGTGGTACAAGAAATTTGAGGCCGATATCCTTCATTAACTTGATACTCCGCATCAAGCAAAAAGGCTGTGGTTTCGAATAGACAGCGTTTATAGATTACGTTTTGGGAGATTCGTGGATAAGACGATATGGGGATTCGGCAATTTTGCTGTAAGGAAAAAATGTATTTAATAAGAGGGATTGCTCCATCATCAAATCGCCATTATCGCTGGAGTTGCTTCCAGGAGAGCGCAAATCAATCTATGAAAACCTCATTCTGTCAATAAATTCACCAATTCATCAGATCGTCAAATCGCCTAGATCGCTAAATACAGTCCTTAAAGCTTGACCGCCCAGATGTTGAGTTATGAGCGCTGCCTCACCATTGGTGGTGGCTAAACCATGCACAAAAGACTTGAAAGGTCTGCAGCTGGAATCAAACCAGGGACTAAGCCAACACTTGAACCACTTCGTTCACTTTCGATTCCAGCTGCAGGCATTTTGACCGCTTTTCACCTCTTTGCCACTCACCCAATCTGTTTTACTCTTCCAGTACCTATTTGCCGAGAGTGTTTTTGTACTTGGGATTAGAATCAACGTGACCCTACCCTACTCTGTAACCCGTTTCAATATTGATTCAGCGATTAGTAATGGTAAACCCGTAAATCCTCATAGTGCACACAAGAGGCGAGCAGCTGAGCAGGGCGCCGTTCGACTTTAGTTTAAAGATCGAGTCCTTTCACCTTTCAGAGACCCTGTCGGAACTGGGAGGAGCGCCGTATCATCCTTGTGTTCAATCTCATTCATCTTGTTTTCATTTCGAATCACCACCACAATCGAGGTCATCTAATAAGAGGGCGTGACTAAGCAACCGCCGTCATCACCTTCAGCTGCGCCGTTCAGTTTTATGCGAACGACTTTCTCTTTGTGATTTTCGACGCATCGCCGCTCTTCCGGAATTTTAAGACATTTCGACGAGCGATGCCGTAGTTTCAGCGTCTGTTTCAGTAGTAAAACTTCTTATAAACTAAATAATCTGAAGTGGAACGGCACCAATTTGTCCCTTTTCAGTCACGGTATTTTTAAAATTGCTTCCGTTTTAGTATTTGAAGTCTACCTACGTCAGCTGCAGTAGCCATGCAAAATCTTTTCTGCGGGAATTGCAGGAACGAAACGGTTCCTCTTTTGTTGCGCCACGCCTTCGATAATCGCGGAGACTCCCTAGGGCATTTTCGATCTTTTACAATAACTCCCAGGGGGCGAGCCGATGTTGACGTCAATGTCTCCTATAGCGAAACAGAAGAGATGAATGCGCTGCTTGCTTGGTGAATGTTTCCGCAAGCTGTAGTCGCTCTTACGCTCCTGTACTTGATTTTTGAGTGGTAGCGCGCAGCTGTGTGCCTTATTGAGCTTATTTTGGCATGCCTCCGCATTTCTGTGACCCTGATAAACTCCTTTCAAAGAAAACTCACCCTATGTATGCACTGAGCAGAAGTGATGAAGTGGCAAGTGGTGCCACTCACTCGATACCAGCTCAGGAGCCGTAGCAAGCCCCGAAAGTCTTCGGAGATATATCCCCAACTTCCTTCGGGGCTTGCTGCATACGGCCCCAGGGATCAGAATCGTTCAAATTCTGTCCAGGTTAACCTGGCCTTCTTTACGAAACGAATTCCCGCTCAGGCCAACTAAGCCTTCTTTCTTTCCAAGGGTTGGCTAGTCGGTACTACTAGCATGTGGTCAGATGGGTAGAGGTTTCCTGTGCTCTAGTATACATTACCTTCCCCATATAGGGGAGGGGAAAAAGTCATCCCCCTCCATATTCAAAGCAAATTTAACCACATTTTGCAATCCAAACCGAGTGAGCCCAACTGCGAACTGAAGAGCGCATTGTCATCCAATACGAAAACTACTTAACAGCCTTCTACATCGGCAACATCAAAAGATTTTCCCACGGAACATGTACGTTTTCTCATGGAGGTCTCGAGCGAACGTGGACATTACGACATTTTCTGAAACGCTAGCTGAAAGGGGTCTTGCACAGTCAGAGCTAGTGTCCCAAGAAGCCATTCACGTTAATCGATTGAAGAAATTATGTAGCAGCTTCAGAATGGAGCGATTACGGTAGGCCTCCTTGAGCTCGACGGTGATGGCAGATGACGTCATATTCTGAGACGGTGAGGCAGTGAAGGGGGGGGCCTACTTCTGCTCATGGAGAACATCTAAGGAATATTTGCTGTAAGACGGTCGTCAATATCTGTGCGAAGGAAAGTTCGATGATGTGCACATCATGGGCAAAGTGTCACTTTTTTGCCACTGTATGATATATCGTGTCACAGGTCAAATTCTGGATCGAACACAAACGTCCACGCCGAGGCACTTGACAGGCACTCGTTTTCCACCCTGATCAATTTCGAATACATTTGATTTTTTCGTGGAATTCGTATTCGCTATGATCACAAGCTTTCAGATTTGGGTGCTATACAAGTAGGGTGGGCACGCCGCATTTTTTGAACAGAAATGTATGTAAGTGGGACTGCTGCTCGCTACTATACTGTCACGAGAATCGGGGAATTCGTGAGCCAGGGGGAGTGTAGCCAATAGGGGGTGGGGGGGTGAGGGCAGTCACTTGACATGCGTGATGAAAGCTGGGTGTGCCCACCCCACTTGTATAGAGCCCAGGTTTGAAACCGGATTTCCGATCCCTCAAGCTCGCGGAAAGCCCTTGATTTACTACCTTTTCGAATGATTCATAATAAACCGTGTTCCCCAGATAGGTGTTGATTATATTCGATATTCGTATTCGACCTGAAGCTGTCAAACTTACGCTTCGTTTACAGAATCTTTTTCTTTCAGGATCATTCAAATTTCTCATTTTGCTCGGAACCCCAGCATGCTGAGTGGTCTGGGAAGATCACCTTATTTCAATTATCTTAATAAGAATTGTTTTACTCAAAATTTGTAAGCAAAAAGTTTAGCCTGCGAACTATAAACGGGCACAAACCCGTTGCTTAGTCCACCCCCCCAAACACCCACCTTACTTTCTATTTATAGATCTTCTAACCATTTCCTTCCGTCCTGTTCTTCTAGCGTTGTCAAACATGCTGGTAGCGATCTATGTACAAGTCCTGATGGCAATCTATATCCGCGCCAACGCGTCGCTGTCACGAATCGGGGTGGCCTCTAGGACTGCTTTCTGGCAACGAATCAAAGTGTAGAGCTATTTTGAGACAACTGGCGATAGGCGCGTCCCATCTCGAGCGAAAGACGGGACCGTACCACTTCAGGCGAGCTTCGCGCATCTTATCAGCGGTAGGGGGCACGCTGAACCGCTCTCTGATGGTGTCGTTACGAATCTGGTAAAAACGCTGACTCTGGCAGTCCAGCGCGACATTTCGGTCCCTATTATTACACCGAGACGACCCTCAACTTCTTGGTCACGAGCTCAGCAGTTTGTTTCGGTGAGATGGCAACTGGTCGTATGACGCATAGCCGCTGGTGGATGACGGCTCTGTAGACCTTAGATTTCAGTCGTTCTGATATCTTCTTGTCGCAGAGAATACCAGTAATCGAGCGCCGTTTGGATCAAGCTGTACTCACACGAGAGTATACTTCAAGAACAGGCCGTTGTCGGACACGATTGCCGGTCCAAGACACTTGAAAGTCGTCGTGCCGTAAGCTCAGTTCCGTTGGTCTCAATAGCACCAGACTCATTCGCTGTCAAGTGCTCGCTCTTCTTGACGTATAGCTTGACCATGAGCCCGAACGACGCCAGGCGATCAGATCAAGCTTGCACTTGTGGCTCTGCTTTTGATTGTTGCTTGATTCATCAAAGTGTTCCTACTTGTTGAACAGGAATATGTGTTAAGGTTTCCTTTGAGGCAAAGAAGGATTATTCTATAGTAAGGAGGAAAGCTGTCAGTGCAATACTTTCGTACAGTCTTGGTTGTTAAAATTTTTGCAGGAGAAAGAGCTCCGGGTGTTGAAACCAATCCCCGCTTGGGCAAAAAGGAAACCAGTTGTTTATTAAATATTCAGAATGAATGAAAACGTGGCTCAAGTGTACTTGGGGGATGGGGGCATTGTGGTACAGAGCACACAAAATATTCAAGACCATGGCGAATATTTCCATTTTCATGCTCGTTTGGTTCTGTTCATGCACCAGCAAACCGGTTCCCATACCCGGAACTTCTTCCAAGTCTCCCACTGCAAAAATGAGATTGTTGTTGCTGGGAAGAACTACCGTGCCACGATGCCCCTCGCTCAGCCGCACTTGTGTTCTCATGGTTTCAAACGTATTCGGCGTTCTGCACCGAAGTGCTTCCATCCTTAACGGAATAGATCAGAAAAGTGTTTTGAAATGTAGATTAGTGTACTTGAGGCTATCTGCCTTTCTAAATGCATTGGCATCCTATTTATTGATGTTCGAATTTTCAAAACTCTCTGCAATTTCCTCTTTTCCATTCATTTTCGTTTTCAAACGTCCGCTCTATACGTGTAGAACTAAAATGCTAAGCTTATATCAAACCAAAACAATCGTTTTCAGTGAAGGTTTCGGTTAACACTCAACTTTATCGCGAAGAAGCTCGTCGTGCGAAAAAATGTGCAATGGCTACCGGTGTCATAAAACTGGACAGTATTGCTGAAGCTTTTGAAAAGGTCGGGATTTTTTTTGAATTCCTTTTTCACTGAATGCGGCATTTCTTCACTGCTATACGCATATAAAAAAGCGCTCCGAGTTATCAGTTATCAGTAATCATCAAGCAATGTCAACCACAATTATTAAATATGACGAATTTGTCAGCAGATTGATTCAAAGAAGTTTGGCTCACTGCTGAAAAGCTTGCAGGCCATGGGGGAGGATAAGAGCTGACTAGATGGAAACAAAAAGAAACTAAGGCTTTCGGTTTCCTCCCGATCTCCGAAAGGAAGCCATGTGGAGCAAATAAAGTATTTCCTGCGATGTTCCGTCCTCCAGTCCGAACTCCAAATATAATTTCTTTCAAGGATTGCTCCCATTACCCTTTCGAAAAATCAAAATACAAATCCAGACAACTCCCTAATTGTTAGTTCATATTCAACGTTATCTTCCAAAAAAGAACGCCGTATTCTGTATGCATTTATCAAGGGTCACTAGTAGGTCTGTAGTGGTTAATTTTTCAGCGCAGTCTCACAGCTCTGGAAACTACTAGACGTAGAGGGGGAGATTTTAGTCTATGAGACGAGTTCACACTGGAGACGAACATTATACCAACGCACGTTCACTAGCTGCCACTTATGTAGAAAAAGAAATTGATATTATCACTCAGCGAAATCCACCATTTAATACGCTCTATGGCTTATTGTTCATTAATTTTTTTTTTTTCTTTTTTTTTTTTGAGTGTAAGCCACATAATCATTATTCATTGACTGGTTCTGCTATTATGTCTTTATAATGAATGTGACATTGGTAAACACCCTCAGCAGAAGTCGTGACTAAGAATCAGTTCACTGAGTAGGATAGAGTAGCCTACAAGTGGCACAGATGTCCCATTGTTGCGGCTCGAAAGTGCGTAGGCCTTACAAAGTCAGCATTTGGCGACTAATCTTAGCATTTGGACGAGTTACGTAGCGCACACCCCATGACACGCAACGTGGATTACGGCGTAGCGGCTAATTCAAATGCGCGGGTTAGTTGAGCCGTGGAGCAGGCAATCTTTCGTACAACTCGTCCGGCCCCGCCCCTTCGCTGTTTCTAGGACAATCCTTTAGAGCTTCATTAATGTTTTGCTTCTTTTTTCATGTTTAGTTATTTCGGCATCAGCAACCTCATTGTCAACTGCTGCGATCTCACAAATTCGGTGTGGGGGTGTTACTTTGAAGGCATTTTCACGATAAAGCTGGGTGGATTAATCTTACCTCTAAGTACTAAAAAGGTGCCTATAGAGATAGAAGTGCCGTTCTGACGAATTCAAAGTTTAGGTCGTTTAGTTGCTACTGCGATACTAGATGCAATTAGCATACGTGCATCCTAAAAAGGGATCATTGAAGCAAAATATCTCTCTCAAGCTTTTGTTAATTCTTCAAAATTTTTGCATACTGCTAAAGCTTTGAATAGTATATTTCTTAAGGCTGCCAAACTTTCGCCCCACGGATCCGCCGCCTTATCAACCAATAGCGACCGCTCATCGTCTGGAGTTTCCACGGCCTCGAATTCACCAACATCGTCAACGTCACCGGTGAACAACTTCAGTGATTCACTGCCTGATGGACTCTCCGTACCTATCTCATACAGTAATCCGGTGTTCGAACTTGATCCAGCTGATTATCTAAGGTGAGACTGAGCAAACTAAACTACTACAAACCTATTAAAATTCGGGTTGTAAAAACATGTCGTCAATCTTGTGGTTTCAATCATAAAGGCGTAGTCAACCAAATCTGAGCGACAAATTACAAAGAACCAACGAAAACATT
>MU893363.1:0-22964 GCA_036418205.1 Ostertagia ostertagi
TGTCGGTGAAGAATTGTACAGCGCCCGGTCTCGACAGGGTTAAACCGGAACATCTGAAGAACGCACCGCCAGTTATCATCAAAACTCTGGCTCGACTCTTCACGCGCTACCTGTCGGAATGCAAGGTACCCACTCCGTGGAAAACCAGCAGGACCGTGTTGCTGTACAAGAAGGGAGACTTGGACGACATTGGCAACTATCGCCCAATCTGCCTGCTGTCTGTAATCTACAAGCTATTCACTCGAGTCATCCTTAACAGGATCGGCAGAATACTAGATGAAGGACAGCCATGCGAGCAAGCAGGGTTCGAAGAGGGTTCAGCACGATCGACCATATCCACACGGTTACAAGACTCATTGAAGTTTCACGAGAGTACAAGATGCCGCTTTGTCTCACGTTCATCGACTTGAAGAAGGCCTTCGACTCTGTGGAGACAGAAGCGGTCATCGAAGCCTTGGGCAACCAGGGCGTCCCTACTCAGTACATCAAGATTCTTCGTGAGCTCTACAGCAACTTTACGACCAGAATCTCACCATTCTACAAGGAGGTCATCATCGACGTCAAGAGAGGGGTTCGACAGGGCGACACCATCTCGCCCAAACTCTTCAGCGCCGCTCTCGAGAACGTCATGCGTCAACTGGAATGGGAAGACATGGGAGTGAAGGTCGACGGCCGGCAACTACACCACCTTCGTTTTGCTGACGACATCGTTCTTATAACGCCGAACATCGAGCAAGCGGAGCGAATGCTGGCTGATTTCGACTGCGCCTGTGGTAAGGTTGGTCTGCAGCTGAACCTAACGAAGACGATGTTTATGAGAAACGGATTGGTTCCTGATGCCCCATTCACGCTCAACGGAACGAACATCACCGAATGCTCCAGCTACGTGTACCTAGGTCGGGAAATCAATATGATGAACGATCTAGCTCCAGAGACTGTGAAGGATAGCGAACAATTCCCTTCACTGTCATAGACTACGGTCACTTGTCTGTAAGGATTATATTATACGACAGGTGACAGGTGAAAGGTGACTTTGGAAAAGCTCCACATAGGATTGCGCCATGCACTCGATTTTCATCTCAAAAAGTAGTTGCTCGCATGTGATGTGTATATAATCCCGCTTATGCGGGCTAACCGCTACACACAGAGAAGGGCCTCAAAACTTACCCCAGAATGCGCCCACGTACTCAATCTCATCCACTACATTGTGAGATTAGATGAATGTTATTTTCCGAATTCTTAGATCTTCATTTCGTTTTTAAGCGCTTACTGTGTTCCCTCTGCTCTCAATATCCCATCCTCTGTATATCAAGTGGAATCTTTGAACAGTTCTCAGCAGGCATAGTGGGCCTATTATGTGACATTTTCCATTTTCAGAGGAGATGTTTTGCAGAAAGCTGTGAAGATAGCGAACAATTTCCTTCACTGTCGTAGACTACGGTCACTTGTCTGTAAGGATTATATGGAAACCTTGGTCGCAGGTGAGCGTTTCTTCCGTGGTGTGACCCCAACATCACCCCTTGTCATGCCTTTGCCCCCTATTACGTGACAAGTCCCATTTTTAGAGGAATGTTTTGTAGAAAGCTGTAAAGGAAGCGAAGAATTTCCTTCACTGTCGTAGACTATGGTCACTTGTCTGTAGGAATTATGTGGAAAACTCGGTCGCAAGTGAGCGTTCCTTCCGTGGTGTGGCCCCAAACATGCCTCCTCGTCATGCCCTTGTGGAAAGTTCAGATTTTTTTTGCATTTCCAGATGAACTCGCAGACCTGAAATGTGCCCCGTTAGCTTCCCCGTGAAAAATGCTATCGAATGATATGCATTACTTCCCCCAGTTGAAACTTTGGTTTTTCACCGTTTTCAGCCTTCCCCTATTGCCGCATTGGGTGGGCACTATCCCACGATTACTGCCCCAACTCACAAAGTTTCATTTTTCGTCGAAACTTCGTCGATCACGAATATAACATCCAGTCTTGACGCCGGCGCTATTTGGTGTCACGAACAACACTTCACAGTCAGAGCGTACTCTTAGGCACCTTTCTCAGAGCGCCGACTGTCAGACCGTGGAAAAGGTCATCGAATCGGAGACTTTCCCACGACAGGAAGGAGCCAGAAGCATGTTTCACGTTTTCGACAACGGAGAATAACGATGGCTCTTGCTACTCTTTAGCGACACAATCGTCAATGAGAGCTACTGGGCTTAGCCTTGAAGGACGTGTACGAGACGCTCAAGTTGAATAATCTGCACTTACTGGTTGCGATCCATGGGGTTGATGTCTGTGCCACTATGCCATTCATGTCAACGATCCATGAGCCTGATCAACGACGAACGGCACAACGGCTGGATTTGCAATCGTCGAGCGTGCCGCACTGGACCGTCGAACGAGACCAGGGTCTACGTTCATGCCCGAAAGGATTCCTTTTTCGAGAACTGTAACTTTCCTGAGTCCACGGTGTTCGCACTGCCCTATTTCTAGCTGCGCGACATGGGCGAGCTCAGCGTCGACCACACCAGTTCAATTCAGTGGGAGCGGTTCTTCCGCGACGTATGTGTGGGGCACTTCAGGAGGAACCCGCCGATCATCGGAAGGTTCGGGTGCGAGATGGAAATTGACGAAACACTGGTTATCAAACGCAAATACAACCGCCGACGTTGGGTACGCAGGCACAAGTGGCTGTTTGGAGGCATTGAAAGAGGAAGTGGACTCCTTCGGATGGTCCGAAGGAAAGACGTTTCAACTCTACTGCGGCTCATCATGACATCGAGCCCGGTACTACCATCCTCAGTGACAGCTGGAGAGCTTACAGTCGAATTGCTGCTCTGCCCAACGCATACAGGCATCTCCTGTGAAGAAGTGAAGGCTTAGCCCACGGTTTTCCACGGTCTGTCTCCTTCCTGTCGTGAGAAAGGTCTGACAGTCGGCGCTCTGAGAAAGGTGCCTAAGAGTACGCTCTGACTGTGAAGTGTTGTTTGTGACACCACATGGCGCCGGCGTCAAGACTGGATGTTATATTCGTGATCAGGACCCCAAATAACCCCTATACACACGTTTTCAGCGGATTTGGTGGAAACAGCCGTGGCGCCAAATTGGCGCCAAACGGCGCCAAAAACGGGTGTCGTTTTCGTAATCAGGACCCCAAATAACCCCAAATGACGAAGTTTCAGCAGATTTGGTGAAAACAGCCGTGGCGCCAAATGGCGCCAAATGACACCAGCATCAAAAATGAATGTCATATTCGTAATCAGGGCATCGAATTACCCCAATAGACAAAGTTTCGACGAAAAATGAAACTTTGAGATTTTGGGGCAGTAATCGTGGGTGCCCAATCCGGCAATAGGGGAAGGCTGAAAACGGTGAAAAACCAAAGTTTCAACTGGGGAAGTAATGCATATCATTCGATAGCATTTTTCACGGGGAAGCTAACGGGGCACATTTCAGGTCTGCGAGTTCATCTGGAAATGCAAAAAATCTGAACTTTCCACAAGGGCATGACGAGGAGGCATGTTTGGGGCCACACCACGGAAGGAACGCTCACTTGCGACCGAGTTTTCCACATAATTCCTACAGACAAGTGACCATAGTCTACGACAGTGAAGGAAATTCTTCGCTTCCTTTACAGCTTTCTACAAAACATTCCTCTAAAAATGGGACTTGTCACGTAATAGGGGGCAAAGGCATGACAAGGGGTGATGTTTGGGGTCACACCACGGAAGAAACGCTCACCTGCGACCAAGGTTTCCATATAATCCTTACAGACAAGTGACCGTAGTCTACGACAGTGAAGGAAATTGTTCGCTATCTTCACAGCTTTCTGCAAAACATCTCCTCTGAAAATGGAAAATGTCACATAATAGGCCCACTATGCCTGCTGAGAACTGTTCAAAGATTCCACAACCGCGGGGAGGCCCAAAATGAGGTGGCACGATCCAATTGCGAAAATGCTCGGCCAAAAATGGAGATGACGTGCACAGGGCTGGAATGGATGGTTTAAAGCCCATTTGCGCGAATGGCGAAGTTTGCGAGTGGGTGATACAATAGGAATGCTAGGCCCTCTGAACAATTAGAGAAAGGGCTGAATAATTCTGATGTTCCTCTCTCGTGACATTCTCGCCTTCGACTGCTTGCTGAAAAGTGCTAGCGGATTAGGCAGGGATAGCCTGCAGGGAACTGACGTAGTCATAAGGAGTGGTCTTGGTATTTTTCGTCCCACGAGCCTCACCAGGGCGTTCTCCTCCCTTGCTCAAGTAGAGCGCCGTCCCATCAAGGGCGCATTTTAAGTTCTTTAAAGGCAAAGGTCGGGATTAGTTGACCAAACCAACCCTTTCGGTCATGCCTGTACTTGGTTACGCACCCGTAGAGATGTTCCCACACTCAAAACCCGAAACGGCGCAGTAATAAGGCCCAGGGCATGTACTATAGTACATATACATAGTACACGTCCATAGTACATGCCCTGGGACCTTATTACTGCGCCGTTTCGGGTTTTGAGTGTCTACTCTACTTGAGCAAGGGAGGAGAACGCCCTGGTGAGGCTCGTGGGACGAAAAATACCAAGACCACTCCTTATGACTACGTCAGTTCCCTGCAGGCTATCCCTGCCTAATCCGCTAGCACTTTTCAGCAAGCAGTCAAAGGCGAGAATGTCACGAGAGAGGAACATCAGAATTATTCAGCCCTTTCTCTAATTGTTCAGAGGGCCTAGCATTCCTATTGTATCACCCACTCGCAAACTTCGCCATTCGCGCAAATGGGCTTTAAACCATCCATTCCAGCCCTGTGCACGTCATCTCCATTTTTGGCCGAGCATTTTCGCAATTGGATCGTGCCACCTCATTTTGGGCCTCCCCGGCGGTTGCTTGTAATCCAGCGGGATCTAGTTTATAAGCAGGAGGCCATCTGTTGTTTTCAAATGCCCCTCATGCCCGGCTCCATCTCGTTTTCATTTATACTCTTCCTGGTCAACGTCAAGAGAGTCAATTCGCCTGCAGCTCTGCATTTGTGATACGTTCGCGAGGCGAAACTCTGCGATTTCTGCGTTCGATTGACCTCTGCATCACAGCAAATTTCTCTTCGTCTGCTTAAAGGCAGAATTTACGATGAAAAGTTAGCTCATTGGAAATAAGGGTAGAGGTGGTCAGTGGAGCAGGGATGAAGAAGAAACCATTTGAAACGGCCCGAAACCCGAGAAATGGGTTCCTTGCCCGTTGATTTGCGCATTGATGCGACTCTCATCGCTGTGCCCTCTTCAACACTACGCTCTCTCTGCTATCTAATTCTCGCCACGTATAGACCTGCGGCGAGTGATTAGCAGGCGGTGGGCGTACCCGCCAAGAGTGAGCCATGCTAGATCGCCGAGGTCAAATCTTTCGCTTGCGCGTCGGTCAGCACCCTCAGGAGGTCCGCCTGTCTCCCAACTATGCAATTTTCTTTGACCTTCGTTCTTATCGTTAATTCCTTCTTTGAGTGGATGACCACCAGTTGTACAGAAGGTATCACCGTCAAGTGAAACAAAGCCTCCAGTTTCATCGGGAGGTTAGTGTCTAGCGATACCGCTAAGATTTTGAAACCTAGACCAAGCTGCTTTCCGGCGTCTGCTGTGCTCTCCACTAGCACCTTCAGTGAAGCTGAGCTGCCCTACTTATAGCTCTTCACTTGTTCGATCGTTTCACCATTTACCTTGATCGTCGCTGTAGGACTGGACTGATTATGTAACCGCTTAGTGAAGTGACGATCCTCCAAGCGGATGCACAGCCATTTCCACTGACAATTAAAAACTGTGAGAGATTTTCGAGCTGACCCAGAAAGTACGTAACATGGCGACACTTAACCAGTTGGAAGCGGTGGTGAAGGATGACAGGATGAGGAGAGAGATAAAAGAGCACCTCGCGTGAAAGTAGGGCGAGCGGCGTTACAGCTTTTTCGTGACTGATTGTCAGCCTAGAGGCTGGCGACGGACATATCGTAGCGTCACGAAAAGTGTGGAGAACATGCGCATCGCACCCATTTCTTCATAGATTTTTTCCCTATTTGGGACTCTAAACAACTTCCGGAGTTCCCAATTTTCTCTCATATTTCCTCGTGCATCTGAAATTCCTCGAGCAAATTAAAGAAATACATTGCTGCAGCACTTGATCACCCTATTCAAGTACCTATGAGGCGGTCATAAAATAGGAAGATATACGGTCATCCTGTGGAAGCTCAGCTTTTACTTCTAGCACGACTACAAACTATCAAGTGTTGAAATGGCTGGCAATATCAAATTTCTCAGTCAAACACGTGCTACTAGAAAAGCAAATCTGCGACAAAGGAGCAACAGATACCTAGCTATCATGTTTAGAAACTGAGTGTTCGTATTAACACCGATACCATCGCGGCACGAAAGATGGCCATTTGCTGTTGCTGTGTGATATACCGGAAGTGCTCGTAGTCAACCTGTCTAACACTTTTTTCAGAAGAAGTGATGAGCGAGGAAGAGCGTGCTCCAGAGGAAGGTAGCGAAGAAAAAGAGCGCACTCCACGAGTTACCACTGCAAAAGGCTTCAGTGTCAAAAATCGTGACGATGTTTTGGGCTTTTCTCAAACGACACAGGAAGCATCAGAGAAACCACCAACGGAGAAGACCGTAGAGAGCGCAGTGGACTGGCTACCACTAGATCTAACTCAGAAAACATTTAAGAAGGAAAAAGCGGAAACAGTGGAGGAGGAAATGCCTTCTAGAGAGTGTAAATCGAAAAGTGGAGAAAGGGGCTCGCTTGATAGACTGGACGACTTGAAGGGCAACATACAATACAGAGAGCAACTGAGACGCAACCGTATCGAGAAGGAGAAAAAAGATCTGCTGCGGAAACTCAATAGGTGAGTGTAAATTGTTAGTAGTCGCGCCAAACCTGCACAGTGATGTCGTTTGGGGAAAAAGGCGATGGAGAATGAGATAGAAGAAGGATAGGAAAGGATAAAGCATTTGCCGTTGATCAATCCCTTTTTGGGATGCGGCACGCATTCTACTTCCATTTGTACATTCGTAGTGGCGTTTGAATGCGATGTGGCCTGGAAGGCTTGGTTGGCCCAGCGATTCACGACCCAGGATTTGATCCCCGGGTCGCTAGTGGTAAGAGTGCCACTTGCCACTACACCACTTCCGGCGATGAGGGCGAGCCAAGCCTTCCATCCCTCCGGGGTCGGTTAATTGGTACCAGACTTGTCTGGGAGGATAAAAACACTGACTTGTACATCGGCTGGCCCCCGCAAGTCATTGTATAGGCCACATCGCATTCAAACGCCACTACGAATGTACAAATGGAAGTAGAATGCGTGCCGCATCCCAAAAAGGGATTGATCAACGGCAAATGCTTTATCCTTTTTATCCTTTACTCTACAGCGACGAAGTGCATGGTCTAAACAGGTTACCATGGTAGTAAGCGGAGTTTGCCGGTCTGACAGTTCAGTCTAGGGCTAACCGTCTGTTCAAACTATTCGAACGAGGGGGTAGCATTTTCCTAATGTGTTGGGGAGGGGGGTCGCAAAACTAGAGGCTCGGGTTGCACGCGTAGCGATGTAGTCACTGGTAGGTAAGTGGGAGAAGGAATCTAGAGGACATTTTGAGTTTCAACATAAAATGAGATGAAAGTTGGCCTTTGAACATGACTGCTTCGTATACCTCCGCAAATCGACCGATGAAACATGAGCCTGCCAGCGGCTACAAGGAGCATAACAATCGTTTCAATTTTATGCGGTCGAAATGAATCTAGGAAACATCTGTATGCTTGGCTTGCACGAATACACGACAATTATGGAAATGGTTGGGTTAAATAGTTCATAGTAGGAAGAAATAAATCTCAAATGCCTCCGCATTTTTCAACCACAGGTACGTGAGTGGCGCTTCCCAATGCAGGACTTGTTGGCGACAACCGCTCTAAATACAACTCATCACAAGTGGAATAGTTTTGGTTCTGCGCAGACATTTTCGGTCGTTTCGGGACCACCGAGGACTATTTGAGGTCGATCCTTTAAAGCAATCGATGTGGTGATGCCGACTACGCTGGATTTCTACGTTTTTTCCTTCCTTCTCTCTTTAAGACAAAAAAACGATTTCATTATTGCGCCCCAACTGCAATTGCTGGCAAGTAGCGGAAAAGGGAGAAAGGCGGTGATCTTATCGCGCTATCGCAAGGTGCGGGGCATTGTGGTAGCACTGCATCCCAAGCGACGTATAACACTCTTTCTTTCGGAAATGAGTTGAGGCTTTAGGTGGAGAAGAAGAAGCTCTAGATGGCTTGATTTCTTTCTATTGTATTAGGTTGTCGGAAAAGTCTTTGCGCATTTGGCAACTTTTTTTCAAAATTGTTTTTCTTCTTTAGTGCAGCCAACAATTGTTAAATACATACACCACCACAATCGCCAAAACATTGCTCTTCAGCAGGCAGCTTCAGGTTGCCAGTCGTTCGGAAATCCAGACTCTTTGGGGCGAAAATTCAAAGAAAGGGTCAAGTCATTCCATAACGAGCTTGGAGAATTTTCCTGGACCTTCTTCGTAATTCGTGGGCGAGCGTTGCCGACATAAAGTAAAGTTTCTCAGATTTTCCGGGCACCATGCCGGGAACCGATCCACTTGCCAACATTATTGTTCACCAATAGCAGTGGACTTCGTTGGCAGCAGCTCTCCGTGAGCGAAACATTTGCAGCCTCAAAGAGCTTTCAAAGTCGCCTCCCAGGTTACTGTTCTCGAATAGGCATCCTATTCGGTTTATGTGAAGATACCTCTTCTTGTGACCACCAGCAAAGCTGGTGGATCAAGCGAGAGACAGGCGGCAAATCAAAATGTCCATGCAAAATTTTATGGTCTCAATAGCCTGTGGTCAGTCAGATCACAAAATATCCTTTCGCCATAATTTCACTTCTTTTAGAGGCGATATTGAGGAACGGCCATTGTGCTCTGATAGCACTGAAAAGCTCCGCCAGTTATCCGTGCATTGCACTAAGGACTCCCTCCAATCGACTTCAGAATACACTCGTCAATGAGGGTGGCAGGCCGACCAGATTTGAGGTTTTTTTCTCAAGCATCATGGACCTCCCTCTGCGTCGCTTCAATCGACGCACTTTGTGGGCTTATAAAGGCAGGAGCAGTCGAACATACCTTCAGTGAAAGACGATTTTTGCTTCAAACGCTGCGAAATGCTACGACAGAAATGCTGTGGAGAGAGCATTAACCACCGCTCACATGCGTTCAACAGTGAATGTTTCAAAACGATCCCAAAAGATTTTGCAAGATGAACAAGAAAATGCGCAAGGACCTTCCCGACAACCTAATATTTCCCCGATGTTACTGCCCAGTCCTGGGCTCGGTCTTGAAGGGTGCCCACGCTTCCTACGATAGCGCTAAAAGTATCATAATTGGAATCAAAAAATTAGTGGAATGCATAGGAATGAAACCGCTGTCTTTGGGTTAGGATATACACGTTTAGACGTGTTCTAAGCTTCAGCCAGGTCATCGTAAGATGTAACCACGACTTGACAAGAATGCACACGTTTAGGCACGCCGCACGTACTGCGATAGCGCCTAAGGCTCTTCGAAAGGTCCTATAGCCCGCAGATAAACTTGCGTATTTTTCGAAATTTGGTTTTCCACTGCGAAACACTCACCGCCTTCTGAAGCAACTTTGGTAGGCTTTAGGAGCAGACGTCATGCATGTTACAAATGTACCTAGACAACTGAAAAATGCATGATTCGAAAGAAGTACATTCGAATCTCGAAGTCTGATTGGGCGTGTCACCGGAAATGACGTGGCAGCCACCGCACTTGATAGATGTTGTGTGGATAAAATACTCCGCCAGATATCAGCAAAGCGTGTTGGAAGCAGCTTATCCGCGCAACTTCTATCAAGTGCGGTGGCTGCCACGTCATTTCCGGTGACACGCCCAATCAGACTTCGAGATATCGACTGTGCATATGCTGGAAGCAACTTTTTCCAGATAGCTTCTATCTTCCGGTCAGACGCCTACCCAACGCTTAGATAGAGTAACCTCCCCTTCAAAAAGCGAGAAAGTGTCGGGTGCAGACCAAACACCACAACTGACGACGGCCTCCAAGTAAATCTGGTTAGAAGTTCATAGTGATAGCTGATTTCTGGTAAATGATAGTTGTAATTAGTGACAATCGATAGAATACAACTGCAACAGGCTAATCATTTCATTGGCAGAAAACATTAACATTTTGTGAAGGCCGTCGTCACTTGTGGTGCATGGTCTGCACCCGACACTTTCTCGCTTTTTGAAGGGGAGGGATATGCCCGACTGAAGTAATTTTTCCGAGTGCGCTTGCTCTCACTGCCTGGAAGAAGCCTGGCGCGTCCCTCAGCTACACCGCAATGTAACCTTTGTCTGTCAGAGACTTTTAAGTTTTATAACTTATGTTTTGTACTTGTTTACTGACCAAACGACAACAGAGGATTTTAGTGGGAGTCCCTTTGAGAGATAGGAATTCGCAAAATCTCAAAAAAAGTGTAAACGCGACGGCTGACCCTCGTGAACGCTGAATCCTCACCCTTCGGTCACCAATATCAAAAATTTTCTAGATGTCAGAAACTACAAATTGAAAATTTTCTCAATATTGCATACATATATTGACAGTAACCTGCGCTCGAATGTGCTCTAAATTATAATGCTCGTAATTTATCCAGAAGATGTCCCATACTTTCATGAAGTGTGAAGAATTGCCGTTTCAGCTAAGATTATTATATTGTTTTTTACGCAAAATTAGGTTCACAGAAGTGCCTTGTCTCAGGAAAGTTTACCATATTGTGATAGCACCTTTGTGGTACATAACTAAACCACCAATAGACAAGGCGTAAAGAAGCGTGGTGCGCCTTCTCGCAAAGACGATGACCTAACATCACACTGAGAGCACCGGTGCACCGGATAGCTCCATTCAAAACAGACCAGTGAGCAGG
The DNA here is from genome assembly GCA_036418205.1 of Ostertagia ostertagi. NCBI lineage: Eukaryota > Metazoa > Nematoda > Chromadorea > Rhabditida > Trichostrongylidae > Ostertagia > Ostertagia ostertagi. The sequence goes on from MU893363.1 coordinate 10,947, forward strand.
TGGTATCCAGAGCACCTTGCGAGGGAGACTGCAAAAATTTTAAGTAACCATGCTTTTCACATGTCTCGGCTTTTTCGAGCCTACGAGCGAGGCACATAGCCTTCAAAGGATAGAATAATCAAATTCATATTAGCTTGGAAAAAATTCTGTACTATTGTTTCACATATTTGATCTCAATTTTAACTTTTGCGGGCATGAATCCTGACCAGTTATGTATCTATTTATTAGGTTGTTCGGAAAGTAATGCGGGTTTTTGACTTTCATTTTTAGAGTACTTCCACTGGAATTAAACATGAACATTTTCTTGGATAACTGCTGATTGTAGCGCCCATATCCACTCATGGGATGAAGCCTCAAGGATGTTTACTATTGGGTTGTCATCGATGTTACTTTACTTACTTTGATACTTTGATACTTTGATACTTTGATAGTCCATCAACTGGCGTTCTTCTCAGTGGGGACCACAGCTCTTCCACATAGTCCAATTGCATCCAATGTAGGCCGCGTTCTCTGAAAAATTTTGAAAACGAGTCGGCCCACCGGGTTGTTGTTGGTTGTTGGTTCATCCCAAGGGTCTCGTTTTGTCTCTTGGGAGCCATTCCGTCACGCGTAGACTCCATCTGTCATCAGTGCGACGAAGTAAATGACCGGCCCATCGATGCTTCAACTGCGTCCATGTAAAGAAGCGGATCTTTCAAGCGTGATCGTTCCTTCATTTCTGAGCTACGTATGCTTTGCTGCCATTGCTGTCGTCTGCTGATCTTTAGAAAACATCTTTCTAATGCACGATGAGCAGTTTGCATGGCCTTGGCGATTGTCTTGTTGTTGGGCCAAGTTTCAGTTGCGTAGCACATTGCCGGCAATACTGAGGCGTTGAATATCGAAGCTTTTAGTTCTGGATCATTTACTTGATCTGTTACTTCGCGAATCGATCCGAAAGCTGCCCATGCTGCACGTTTTCTGCGGTATATTTCAGAAATGATATTATTCGTCATGTTCAGCTCTCTTCCTAGATATACGTAGGATTCTACTCTTTCTGAAGCTCTTCCTGCCAATTGATCCTTGTCATTGATGTTACGATTACGAATATTCAAAAAGAGGAAATTTGGAAAGTGCGTTGCAGAACTTCCTTTCCAACCTGATAGTACCTAAAACTGTTAGGTTGTCCCATAATTAGTGAAATCACTTTGGGTGTTTTTGAATTCAAGTTTTTTTTTCTTTTTTATTCGAAGTCCTTGCTCATCCAAACATACACCTCTGTCATCTATAATGTATTGCCTATTCATGGGAATTTAGTCGCTGTCTTTCCTCTGAAATTATGGGATCTTGAACGAAGAAGGACTGGAAGTCGGGTTTGAGGTCGTATCACTTAGCGTAAAATTTCTTCTTGAAGAAGAGTGCTAGAGCTCAGACAAGGTTGTCCTTAGCTGGTACGAGGATAGTGCTACACAACGAAGCTGAAAGAACTGTTAGCCTGAGAGTCGCCAACTTTTTATGAATAATCTACCCAAGGTGGGTCGAACGACCTCAGAAAAAAAAGCCGACTTTGTCTTGCTTTGCTTTCAAATTGAACACGTTGCCATTGTGCTGTCCACGTTTGCCTTCTTCACTGACCCTAGTATTACTGGGCGGCGGTTCCCAGCGCAAGGTTCTTTCGTGTTTCACCAACATCTTTGAAGTGTCGAACTTAGAGGAAGTTGTGGCTTTTGCTGTCAGAACTCTGCTTGAGCTAGGCTACTGCACCTTGTGGGGTTTACAACACATGAGAATATGCAGGACGACCACCGAAAGGAACTGGTGGAAATCAAAAGGAACATGATGATGTCAGATCGTGTTCGAGGGTGATTCGGGCACAGAGCATGTGAGATACAAATTCCATATTTTAAAATCTTTACGACTCTACGGAAATGTCTACATTCCATCATCTTAACAAGTCGGATATGCTCTGACAAATAGCGACTACTTTGTCCAGATCCAATCTCAGTGGCGCTGGGTAGAGCAGCAAGATTGCCAGTAGAGGGGTAGTTGGAGTGTGGGTCATCTTCAAATGAAAAAGCCAAATCCGGAATAGAGTGAACCGTGGATTGAAGGAGTGTGTCCTCGCCTATCTGCTGGTTGATCCACTATGTTGTTTGGCGTTTGAAAGATCCTAATCAGAAGTGATGAAGAAGGAAGCTCAAAAATAGGTTCCAGAAAAATTGATGTATCAGCCACGGAAGGCAGCATGTAAATGGGCTGAGTAATTGCTCAGGTAGGATAATGTGGGTGCTACTTCGCAAAACATGTTTCACGCCTTCACCATTTTTCTTGGATTTTTAATAGCAATAAATGTAAAGTGATTCACTAATTATGGGACAACCTAAGTTTTTCTCGAATCCATATCATTGAAACATTTTGTGGAGATAGCTTGAAGGTCCAACTCAGGCAGAAGTCGTAAGAACGATTATCTTAGGTCCATAGTATAAACCTCCAGAGGACAAATGTGACACTCCCTTGTATGGACATCACCCTACAAGGGCGGAAGGGCTCTGAAATATAGCTTCGACGGCTGCTGTTCCCGTCTGCAGCACGCTGATGTTTGGCACTCTCTCCATCGCTTCATATGCTCTGCTCCGAGCTCAGTCTTTTAATGCCCTAGCACATCCACATGAAGAAGGTGAGCAAGCTCTTAGCTGTAGCGTTTTCGACAGGTTCCCTCCTTTCAAGATTTGCTTCTGACCCACCTCGCACCAATAGTTACCTGTCGGAGCCCAGGATCAACTTGTTGTACAAGACCACCAAGCTTGATCCTGGAGTGCATTCACAAAATTCACATGCGTACGTGGCAGGATATGTGAATGATGAAAGTATTCGAACAAAACGGTAAAGGACTGACGCACAGTCTAGAATACATTGATGCTACATTTGCAAACATGTTCTTCTTTTTCCCCCATTTTTCTGGATTTTCAATAGGCCTAAATGTTAAGTGATTCCTAATTAGGAACACCTACAGTTTTTCTCGATGCCATATATTGAAACATTTTGTGGAGATAGCTTAAAGGTCCAACTCAGCAGAAGTCGTAAGAACGATTATCTTAGGTCCATAGTATAAACCTCCAGAGGACAAATGTGACGCTCCCTTGTATGGACATAACCCTACAAGGGCGGAAGGGCTCTGAAATATAGCTTCGACGGCTGCTGTTCCCGTCTGCAGCACGCTGATGTTTGGCACTCTCTCCATCGCTTCATATGCTCTGCTCCGAGCTCAGTCTTTTAATGCCCTAGCACATCCACATGAAGAAGGTGAGCAAGCTCTTAGCTGTAGCGTTTTCGACAGGTTCCCTCCTTTCAAGATTTGCTTCTGACCCACCTCGCACCAATAGTTACCTGTCGGAGCCCAGGATCAACTTGTTGTACAAGACCACCAAGCTTGATCCTGGGCGTGCATTCAAACAAAATCACATGCGTAACGTTGGCAGGATATGGTGAATGGAATGAAAGTAATTCCGAACCAAACGATGCAATTCAATCTTAGCTACGATTCCTGAACTAGAGCTACAGATACGGCAAGGTCTCATCGTCTCAATAACAGAGCAAGCTTGTCAAAAAAAAGATTGCAGATGCAGGGAGTTAAAAAAAAGGAAATGCCCCAAAAATAGGAATACCAACGAATAGCCTGAAATATCCTACAGAGCTCGGCATTGACAAGAGATAGAACAAAACACTGGAAGCAAGAAGCAGCACTAATGGTTGACTTCAGGGTTACTCGCTTAGCCCTGAAAGGAATCTTGGGATTGGAGCTAATTATTGTTGGTCTCTACGCTCTTGCTATTTTCATCGTCAATGGGATGATTAAATCGACAATTGTAAGATGATTTCGTTATCTATTTTTTCCATTTTCTGTTTCACTCTGTGGAGTTGTGAGCCAGTTTTTTACGTCGAACTTGTTGGTAGCCCATGCGCAGCATGGGTATGAGAGCAAAAAAGAGTCTGTTAGCTCATCGCTAGCATTAGCACAATTACATCTAGCGGGTGACGGGCTCGAAAACTATGAAGCTACCGCTGCAGAATATTTCTGATTCCTTCACAAGAGGAATGCTCTTTTCCCACTTTTATACCGTCTTCAGAACAGGAAGCCATTATTTTTCGTCTAGTTTCGAGCTCAAGTAGGTCTATATCCACTGCTACTGCTAGATGCAGCTGCGTAGGTTCCTCTAATGGTAAACTCAATGGAATCAATGGTGAACTCACAGGAGCCTATTGCGCTCCTTTTGTGCGACCCCCTAGGGAACGATAGAACCGGAAACTTTTGATGCACGTGCACTATCGCGTGCATAAAATAGCATTTCAGGAAATCCTCACCTAAAGTCCAAGAACGTAGACTATTTGAAAGGATAGGTTTTTTCAGTGTTACCAACTGACCTTAACACTCGCATTATCCACTAGCCATTCCGGACGAGTTTTAATGTTAGCCGTAAGTTCACCGAGTGTGGACTCAGCCAGAATGCTCAACATCTACTTCCTGGCGACAATAAACCGGACTAGTCCTCTCTATTATGCATCAAATCCAACTTTCTTTACCGCGTTGACGACCGCCGTTGTGTGAACATCTACCTAACTCTCTTTTTACAAATTTTCATCAATACTTCTCATTCACTAACAATTCATTACTGGTAGTGAGTCTACCATTTTCCGTGATAATGCGTTGTAATAGTTTTAATGTGGAAACAGAGCTATATATAAAAATGATCCTCTTCCCAGCGATGCGGACACAGACTGCGGCGAAATACGTGCGCGTCATATTTGGCACCGTTGTAAACATTGTATGAAGCTTCACAAGTATGCTGGGTTGTGAACAAAACTTTCGCCCCAGGCGGGACTAGAACCCGCACCTCTCGCTTTCCGGGCAAGTGCGCTACCAGTTACGCTACCGGGGCACCATTTCATTCCAACTCAGCTTTTCATGGTATACGTACCATAGCTTGTCAGCACTCACACGTATAACGTGTTGAGCCGGTTAGCCGATATCGGCAATGACCGCGAGGCTGAAAGCTTTAGCAATGATTTTGACTTGTTTTTTGTTTGTTAACTGCTGTTTTAGGCGGAAGCACTGATTGCGATCAAGTGGCACGGTGACGTAAAAATATGCGTCACTGAAAACAGCAGCTAAACTTCAAAGATAGCGAAATGTGGCGCTTTGCAGCGATTAGTGAGCTACCAAAAAATAACAGGTCGAAATACTTCGTCCCCCATAATGCTGCCTGTAGCGACATCGTTCGCCTTCCATTGTAGAAAGGATTTTGCTTCGAGCAGCCATATACGGAATTGTTTGGGTAATGCTTTATCAATCGAAGAATGTTTGTTGGCATGATGCCTGTCTTCATCTGATTCGACAAGCGTTTCCTAGGTTGGCTTGGTTGGCAATCAAATGGCAAATCGAAATGCCCCATTTTGCATATTCGCGTCGGATTTTTGTGTGATTTTTCAGCCACTAGCGCACCCCCTTCTAAGGAATTCTTTCCACTCTCAACCCTCTAAGTATCCACTCTGCTTTTAAGGGTTTCTGTCAAAGGCAAGGGGCGGGTGGGGACTCGGTCCACCTAGGTTTCACGGCGCGGGGTATTGGGTTGGTTTGAATGTAATGCAGTTAACTTATTAACGACAGATTTAATCTCGATTGATAAACACATAGTCTTCCTTCTCATCCTATGCCCGCTATATCTTACCTCAACTTATTGGCTCGTTCGCGCCTCAAGTGTGTTGGCTGCGGATTTAACTGTAAGTTGAATTTGTAGGTTTAATGTTCCGCTTGGTTATAAGAATAGATTGTATAGTGAACCGGTGGGATATTGCCAACCAATATGTCAGCGGCGGGTACAGTTTCATAGGAATTCGCTTGGTGTCGCATCGGAACTCAGAATCGGCAACGAGAAACAGTGAATCGGAATATTTAGATGTTCCTTAAATCTGCGAGTTTAATACTAGGCCCTAATTCCTGCTGAAAACTGTTACTATATGTTCTGAATTTTCTTCAACGACTAACGTCGTCATTGAATTGGAAAGCACTTTATTAATGTTAGAGATAATCAAAATCGTTTATCACACTCACGATAGACCAACATCAAGTATACAGGAATAACACGAAATTCTCCAATTTAAGATTCACAGACTGAAACATTATTTCTAAGGAGCGCATCAACTTTATAATATTTCTCTGTTAATCTCATCATTCGCCATGGTTCCTATTCAATGTGTATCATCTCTCTGTGAATCAGTTTCCAACCTATTGAGAGCATTTGTTATAACTTGACTGAAACCAGCAGATAAAAAAGAAGCACAGTCTTCACAGAAGTTTTTAAACCCTACAGTCCAAAACACAGAAAGAAGCTATTACTGAATAGTTCAATCTCTGCGGAAGCGCTGTGATCATTCTCAGGTTGCGCTGTTGGAGTCGAGCAAGCACAAAGGGGACACCTCTTTACAAGAGACAGCCCCTCCAAAAGTGGCACCTTGTATTTTTTTTTGTTGAAACTTCGTAAAGAGGTAGACTTTTTCGTCCTGACGACACTCAAGGTTGATGCCATTTTCTGGTTAAGGCCAGCCTGGTCCAATTTCTGGGACCAATTGAATATTGAAGAAGTTACTCCAACAAGGAGAACTGCTGAGTTTCGAGAGAAGGAAGGCTCGAGAGGCTTCCGCAAGCGTGGCTTGGATCTGAGGGGAGCGTAAAAACTGCTCTCAGCGGCTAGATGGAATTATGTCTTCTCGAAAATGGAGCTGTGAGCTGCGTGAAATATTCTTTGAACAAAAAACCTAATTTAATTACCCCACTCCGACAACCACAAAGAGTGGAGGTGCTGTAAGAGTAGATGATCATCCATTAGACCATTTCCCAGTTCCCCGGCGAAGTGTGGAAGCAGGCTAAGGAAATCATAGTCTGACGAAACGCTTCTGTTCGCTAGTCGAAAATTTGCCAGAAAAATGGCTTTCGGGCATGACAGCGATCCCATGCAAACCTACGTGCCATTACCAATGCAAGCATACCCTTCATTGACGCTTCCCTAAACTCCGAAAAATTACTGTAATGAAGCGATAAAGTCAACTATGAGTAATGTACCTAGGAAGTAGCTCGTATGTCGTGAAAGGTACATGACAGTGAAAAAGTCAACCGAAAATTTTGTTTGAAGTCTGAAAATGCTGCGTCAATCGTTTCATTTTCAACGAAATAGATGCGGTCACAGAAATGAACAGTTACCAAGCGAATTACTAAATTCTCATGTAGACTCGACGGCTGTTGTGCTGAATTCGCTTTGTTACGAGTTTCCAATTTTGAGGAGCAATTTGAAATAAAATCTTAGGTCCAGTTAAGTTTTCGAAATGCACAGTTGTGGAAACCTTTTCCTTTCTTTTACAGGAGACTCTATCTTGAGGATCATTCCATCTATGGAATAGCATTCGCGATGTTATTATGTTTTTATTGAAACTGCACCGCATCGTGGTGGATTAGGTGGAGCCAGCGTGGCTGTCATGGTCGACCTGTAAGTTTCTTTAACAACAAAAAATGCACGGATATCGCAAGGGCCACTGGCTAGCTATCTGTGTATATACTGCAGCAATTCATATTATCGTAGTCAACAGTTAAGTTAGTTTTGCCCCCAGCCGGTTATTTCGCAGCAAAAATAAGAAAAAATTTGGTAATGGATGGGAAGGAAGTGACAACTGAAACGTCCGGTGACGGTGTTTATCCTTTCGGTTACTCTATCGCAGTCGTTTCGAGGTCGGTCTGACGGATTGAACCATGAGTTGAAGCAGTCGTCTTGTTCAGCATCGCCAGAGCTTATCGATACTTCTTTGGTCCCACAGTATGTGCGGCATGCGCCTATGTGCATTGCCATCTTCTGGAACACGTTGACGAGGAGCTTTTACTGAGCGGTCATCTTCTGCTGCAGGTCTTTGAATGGAGTGTTTGGTATCCGCGACGGCGACATGGGGTCCAAGTTCGGGGGCGTTCGCATTGCCAGTTGTCGTGTCCTTCGGTAAACGCAAGGGATAGGAAGAATTATTGGAAAACATGTATTAGATTGAATCCCAACGAAAATGCACTCATTATTATGCTATGCGCTGGACCTTCTGGTCTGACCGAGCAGATCACATAATCACAAAATTAGCTATCCTACTAAATAAATCACCCACTACGCCGCAACCACTCACTTTCCCTAGGCTCAATCCTAGGAGAGAGCCCAGAAAAGCAGAATCAGCACCAAAAGCGCCGGCCTTGCGAACGACAACAAGAATGATATATTCAAATCAAGGCCGCAAAATACCCCTATAACAATCTACGCGAATTTGTGTGAGATTTCGTCGTGGCGCCATCGGGCGCAAATTTTGGCGTCAATTCGGCGATTCCAAAGAATGTGTTAAGGTTAGTGATCAAGGACCGACAGACACCCACAAAGAAGTATTTCAGCCGAAAAAATTTTATTTGACCAGTTCCCCCTACGGGGGTGTGATAGTGCATAGTGCCGATAAGAAGATGCTCGTGTATAATGGAGCCGTCGTTGTATTTTTGTTTTGCAGGCATATTATAGTTAATTACATGATTCAGAGGATAAGGCCTCTAGTCAGCAGCACCAAGGGTATCACGTTATTCCTGCTTGGCTGGATTCGAACGATGGCATGGAACACAACTGATTCAAATTCATACCGATCATCGTGAGATTCGTTTCGTATATTCTACAGCATAGTAGTGGGTTACGATAAGTGGCAGGTCTATGACGTATCCATTTATCACTGGACTTCTGCACTTATTTCTATCCCTGTAAGCTCTATGAAGGGTCCGACATTCGGCTTCAGTGTTCAAACTCATTCTTCAAACAAACTCATATCTGTTCTGGCAGAACTCCCTTTTGGGGTCATCCCATTTGATGTTTCGCATACGGCTTATCGGAGACATATTTCTGCTAATTTTAACGTTCTGTTTTTATAGCTTTGATTCCGAGATAATGAGTATGAATGAATGAAAATAAATAAATAAATAAAAATAATATCCAATAAGTATTGCACACTTATTCTTTATGTGACTTCGTTCAAAATGGACTGTATCGAAGAGGTTTTTCAGAATTTTAGACTACTTTACATAATTGAAGAAATGATTAGATTGGACTGTGTTTCTGTTCTGTGGGAACTAGGGCTTACTAAATGGTTTCAAACGAGCGTCTACTGGCTAATAACTGACAAGTAACAGATGGTGCACCAGAATTGCACTGTGGCTCCGGTCGGTAGAAGTTGTTGTCATTTGTGGCAGGGAGGGTGACCAGGTGAGCGAGCAGGTAGTTACGAGCAGGGTGAATATCGGTCGAGGAAATCCTCGACAGGGGGGTCGTACCTGTTGGGCTGGTCCATGGGGGGTCGTACTCTTGGGGTCAGTAACAGAAGTGGTATCATGGTGCAGATAGGTAATAGGGTATAGCGCAGCAGAAAATGAAAACATCCGAAAAAAACATGATATTAAATTTTCTTTGCAGGTTCAGTCGCTCCATTCCTCCACCTTCATGAGAAGGGCGTATTTGAAGGCAGTACAAAGAATGAAAGTGCATCCCCGCAAAGAAGAGTGCCACATGTGCGCACGCGCTGCAAAGGCACCTCCTCCGCCTATCACTCGCTCCTTCTCCCTTAATACCTCGCTGAGAATGACGCTGTTGTTAGGGACCCTGTCGGAAAAACGACAACCGTGAAGAAAAAGCGCTGGGCAAATGAAGTTGTTTTTAGGTTACAGGAATAGCACAACACACTATGTCTACTACAATACAGTTTCGTTCGAAGGTCCCATCATATAACACCTTTCAATCGATTCTGCAACTGTGAGTGGAGGAGGGATGCATGGCTTATACCAATACCAAATCGGATGATGACGATTGCTCCTATTCTTATTGTTTGCGTTCAAAGATATTGTTCTAGACACATTCCGAGTGTTGCCAACGAGTCACACTTGCAATGGTGAATGAGGGAGCGGATTTCCAGGTGGCCGGATCCGACCTCGATAGATCCTCGACGCAATTATCTCTTCAACCAAAAAGCTGTAGAAGAAAACTAAACAGACCATCAGGAAGCGCAAACCTTCCGCTTTCCAAAAACTATCTTCCCTTTTTCAGGATCTTACAATATAAGAGATATTGCTCTTGAAGTGGCAAAAACTCGCGTGAAAATTTGGGCCTCCTCGACATTTACTCGACGAAATTTGACAGACCCTATCTTTCTGCAAGGAAGGCTTCCAGAGCAATTTCGATGCTTGTTGGAAACGCGAAATCCAGCTCTATCTAACTCTACCTCAAGCTGCTTCAAAGGTTGTGAAATGGAGGAATGCAACCTTTTCATCGAGGGTGTAGATTCGGACGTTTTTTTTTTGAAATTTCGGCAAATCTGACCCAGTGACAATCGCGCCGCAGCTGCCGTTGAATCGGCCTTTGATACACTCGGCTGTTTTGATATACTCAAGCAAGAATCAAGATTGAATCGCAACCCCGTGTCTTCAGGATTTCTGTGCGTTTCTGAACGAACCTCGCCTTGAGGTCACACAAAGTTAATGCCTCTTTCCTCGAGTCGATATTTCAGTATGTACACAAAAGTATGCAGCGATGGAAGACGTGCATAGATGACAAGATGAAGCGTCCTTAGCATTATTTTGCAGAATTTTTTTGATTTGTTTTGCAGGATTTATTTTAATTGAATTAATTTGCTCTGTTAGAGGGGGTCGTGCCAGGATCTCGATTTCGGGGGGGGGGTCGTACCTCTGCGACCACGTACTCGACACGATTTTCACCCTGGTTCAGACCTTCGTCCAGCTCAAGACGGATGATTCGCTTGCTGTTGTGAGCGGAATTTTCCTTTCACTATCACTGTTCCACAAATACTTAAATGTGCGGCTTCATCCTCGGAGTTTGAAGATTGTAGCTCCGCTCCATGTGAGGAATTTTGTCGTCGATGAAAACGGTGCCCGCGTAATCGCCATTTTCGGCCCTCGACACCAGCTCTTTGAACTTTTTGTCTCTGCTGTGCTCCTCCCGTTGGATTGAGCAGTGGTGCTTATGCAACTTATAATGGACTGTGAGCAGTTGTTATCCGACCACTCTCTACATGGCTGTGTTTGAAACTCCAGCGTTCTGGTCACCTTTCTCGAGCCAACCCGGGTATTGCAGTCGTTTCGCTTCTTCATGCTTTTCCTGAGATCCAAGATGTCAGAACTTGTGGGGCGGCCACAACAAAGACTACTTTTATTGGTCTTCTCTTTAGTGCACGGTAGGCCGCGGAGCGGTTGAAAATCCAAAGAAGCGCGATGCTCATCACCGGATGTCCGACCTAGCTGTGTGAGAGGTTAGGCACTCTGTTGAAGTTTAGGCGCACCATGAGATGCAGGCCGAACGGTAAGCCGTGGAATTTGGCATGGTCATTGACAAGAGGATAGAGGATTGAAAGGTCTGCCAATCTCGGAAGAAAAGCTATAAACACCTACAGAATTTGAGCTCAAAATTTGGTGCAATATTTATGGGACACCCTGTATTTATGAAGTATGAACGGAAATTTGTCTGAATAATTTTGGACATACAGCCGAATACAGCACCATTTAATTTTACAGAACTAGAAAGTCTAGTTCGCCGGAGCGCTTACTAGTCCTATCTAGTATCTAGGTTCAACATGTGGTTTCTAGCCATTCATTTCTGTAGTGTATATAAATTTCCACTTGAAATACTTCACTGTGAATTCCCTTTTCTAGCCAGTCATTTCTATTGGGTATATAGATTTCCATTTGAATACTTTACTGTGAATTCCCAATCGATGGAATATGGCGCCAAGCCAAAAGCCCATCCAAATTCAGAAATTGAATTTCTATGTGATCTCTATTCCATCTAATTTCTATCAGACAGGTTGCTCTAGCAGTCTTTTCTATTGAAGCGGCCTGAATTCCTTCGCAATATCCATGACATTTCCATCTACGATTTCAAAGTTGTCTGAAAAACAAGAGAAATCTGCTCGCTAACGTCA
>MU893367.1:0-29623 GCA_036418205.1 Ostertagia ostertagi
ATTGACGTGGCATTGACGTGGCATCGATTCAAGAACATCTTTGAGCACACGTGATGTCACCTTTTCATCGAGAATTTAGCCACGTGTGCCACGTGGATTTCTGGCTGCACGAAACAGAGGTTATGATGAGCAACAACAACAGTAGCTCATGGCCATACTATAGTGATAAGTTAGCGAGCACAGAATCATGATTTTTATTTGCAGCACCAACAGTTCTGGTTCTAGCCTGGAGTGACTGGAATACTCTGAAGGTGAAAAGACAGAGAAGACAGACGAGAAGACAGCAATACCATTCTTTTCCAATTTCTCTCCAAATACCTTACCATTTTCTGATCTAAGCAACTCTATCTAACTCATTTAACGCTACTTCGGCGCCATTTGGCGATCTTCTGGCGCTACAACTTTACCCTCCGGGTTCCAGTAAAAATCTTAGTGCACTGTTTCCTGATGACCTTTAGGTAAATATGATAACTATTATTGGCTCAGGTTCTGTCGAGCAACTTTGAAAGCTACAATCCATTAGATTGTCCCACAATTGGTGACTCACTTTGGGTATTTTTTAATGTAATTTTTTTCTTTTTTGTCCGAAGGATTGCTCATGTTGGGATGTTAGGATGAGGATAGCACTACACGGCGGGGTTATGAGATCTGCTAGCTTGAGAGTCTCCAATTTTTTATGAATATTCTCCGCAAGGTGGGTCGAACGACCTCAGAAAAAAAGCAGACTTTGTCTTGCTTTACTTTCAAATTGAACGCGTCGCCATTATGCTGTAGACATTGCCTTCTTCGCTGACGCTAGAATTACTAAGCGGCGGGTTCCAGCGCGTGGGACTCAGAGGAATTTGAGCTTTTGCTGTGAAAACTCCCCGTCCATTTGAGCTAAGCTACTGCTCCTTGTGGATTTGCTAGCACACTCCCCAGTCTACATCACTGGTGAATATGCTGGATGATCAATATAGGGAACAGTGGGAAACCAAAAGGAACTCGACGATGATCAGATCCTGTTTAGAGTTGATTCGGACACAGAGCACGTTTGAAACAAATTCCATGTTTGAAAATCTTAACGCTCTTATGCCTACGTTTTATCACCTTCCAAAATGGATTCCATCTAAAAAACAGCGACTAGATTGTCCATTTCCAATCTCAGTAGCGCTGGCTAGAGTGAGATTGCGAGTGGAGAGTGTGGATCATCTTCATATAGAAAAACCAACAATAGAGTGAACCACAGGTGCTTCGTAGACTAAGTAAGCGTGCCCTCGCCCTATCTGCTAGTCGCTCTTTAGCGTATGAATGTTCATAATCAGAAGTGGTGGAGAAGGGAACTCTAAAATTTGTTCAAGAAAAATTGGAGTAATCGCTTCAGGTAGAGTTTTAGTGAGCTAGGAATTCCTATAGCAATAAATGTGGAGTGAGTCACTATTGGGCAACCTAATGAAATGCAAAAGTTTTGTCGACGGGATCCTTGGACCACTTCGTCAACCATTTTTCAGGCCTTCGTGGGGCCACTCAGCGAAAACGACCTTCCCTTCAGTTTTGTGGTCCACTAAGAGATTGCTATGGGATGCAGGAAACTACTTTTGCGTGACACGTATAAATTGTCTGTAGCTGTCCATTGAATGGTTTCATGTTCTGGTGTTTCTCGTTAATAACTTCTTTACGCTTGCAATAATTTGCTTCCGAGCCGTGTTCAAAAACCTAAAATTTCTAGAAGTGAAGTAAACATAGCACAATGGTTTGGCTATTGCTTTCTACGACCATAGCTGTGTGTAGCTCCGGTAGCTTTTCAATCTAGACTATCACAGGACTGATTCCCAAGTGCAAGCAGTCCTCCAGAGAAACGTCCCGAAATCCCATTAAAGGCAATGTTTGGGCTCACACCGACGAGCCTTTTCTGTGGCTACAAGCGCTAGGTACGCAAGTGCAGTGGTCGCTTTACTTCCTACGTCGAAAAGCGTTACTTAGACGCGAGGCGCTTAAGGACTTTGGGAGACTCCGCCAGCACTGTCATGCTCTGCCCACCACGACTCGACATCTGTCTGCGTCGTAATGTTGATCTGCTATGCCCTCTCCCTACAGCTCCGAACTCACATTATCTCCCATCTCCTGCCGGCCTTTTGAACTTCTCCGCAGCGTAGAGCAAAAGGCTCGTACTTCCTACAGTATTTCACGATTTTTTCATCTTGTCTTTACAGACGATCCACATCCCTCCCTTACTTTCAGATTTATGGGATCACTTCATCAACTATCCTGAATCTTGCTTTGAAGAAACTCTCTTGTACCGCGCTCTCACTTTTCGAGAAGGAACAGCGGGGACCCTAAGTCCGCTCAGCAATTGACCGTCGTAATAGATTTTTACAGATATAATTTTCAATGCGCGTCCTAAAGCAAGGGTTTCACAGGGATTTTGCTGTTCTTTCCAAAAGACACGCTCCGGATTGGCGCGCTCGCCAGTTCCATCAAGCTGATATATGTAGTGCATACCAAAAGTATGTGGACACTCTAAAAATTTTCTTCTCTGAGAAACTCTTGACTTCTACACCATTGGATCGCCACCATTCGATGTCTAGGATACGGAGACCTTATTTCTTATTGCTCACCATTTTACACTTTTGCTGCTTTAATTTTTTAATTATGGAAAAACTTTCCCCTGCTTTCCCTGTATCAAAAGTATGTGGACACTTTTCGAAAAACAGAAATATCTTCAGAATCAAAGACTGGTAGGCCTACCAAAGATTCTGATAAGTTCAAACATTTTGTTCGGCATGTTCTGAACCAGGCTCCCGATACCTGTTTCGTCGAACTCTTCCCAAGCAGCTAATTTCAGCAACTTGTTAGGTCACTTGGGGTACTACTTTTTCTTCAATGCGCAGAAGCAGTGAACCACTATCCCCCTACGTTTTCAATAACGATGTGGTCTGAGGAATACGCCAGCCAATCCAGCACCCGAACCCTCGCGTTTGCCTCTTTCCAAATGGAATACGTGTAGGGGACCCCTCTTGGGCTTGCTGCAAAACAAGTGTTTTGTGACGCTGGCTTCTCGAAAAAGGTATAAGTCGGGATCCAAGCACCTCATTATAATCCTATTGTCTACCTGACATGCTTGGCAAGCCAACTCCAATTCTTTTGAAACCACCCCAGACAATTGATGAGCCTCCTCCGAAATGCCTCTTCGAGTACAGCTGCGGTCACGACGAAGGTCCCTCCATTAGCAACGAGATCCACCCGAATAGCCAAAGATAAGCTTTTTCTCACCAGTCGAGGTTGTCTAAGGGAATTTTCCACAGAGCGTCTTTTATTCTTATCTTATAGTTTTCACAAAAGCGCTGTCTGTCCGGGTTCAACGTCCCATGTTGTGATTTTATTTTTGAACGGGAATTCCAGCCTTGCCAATCTGTGCTGCGCATCCATATACGAAGCTCATCTTCTCTCGTGTCGTGTGCTCACTCGATTGGATGGAACACCGACTGGTATTTTTTATAAGAGGGAAGTCATATGCGCGAACGCGGATAGCAGACCAAAGAAATTTTGAGACAGTACAGGCTATTCTTGTGTTGTTTTGAGCAAGTAACGATTCTACAGATTAACTCTCAATCACTGCTGCGGACGTTAGGCATCAAGTTACTGGATTCCCTTCCAAACAGAACGAAGGCGCCGACCGCGTTTTACCTGCGTATTTGCAATTGGAGGCCCAGCAACATAGAGGACGGACCACATCTCTGCTTTGGTCTCTCTGCTCAGCCCTCTTTAGAAAAAATGCCTATTGTGAAGAGGAATAATGCCAGAATAAGTAACGAAAGAAAAAGTAAACATAGGTCAGAATAGTGCAGAAAGTTGATCTGCCTCAGGGTGTCCACATACTTTTGATACAAAGAAAAAATTTTCCATGAAAAATAGTTTGCTAAACTAGAACGAAATCTTTTGCCGAAATTGTCATTGTAGGTTATCGACCACGAGGAGTTGAATGGTGGAGGTTTCATGGCAGAAAACGCCTTTAGCTGACCCCTGAGAATCGATTTTAGGGTGTCCACATACTTTTGGTACGCACTGCAGTAGACAGGCGGACAAGCCTTGATGTCGCGCCCCTTTTGCCGCTTGAAAGTGCGCGACAAAGGCGCAAGGAGCTCGTCCGACCCGCAACTCACACCTTCGTCCGCAAGCCCCACCCTCCGCTGTCGGTTGCCACGTGGCGCTGCTTGAAAAGCGCGGGCGCATTTGAGGCAGCGGTCCCATTGCGACCCAATGTCATTGGCACTGGAGCAACTAGAGTTAGGTTCGTGAAACTCGTCCAACACGCCCCCTCATCCAAGGTGGAACGCGGCTGAAATAGGGAATATTGGGGAATGGGGCAGCTCAAAAGCTCCAAAGCTTCAACACGCAATTGTTCTAAATTGCGGTTTTTCATGGCTGGTTAGGTTAATACCGTTTCTTTCTAGTTCATGGGCAGTTGGGCAGTGAAACATAGGAGGGAAGAAGTATCAGTTCATTCCGCGGAAGAACTTGCAAAAAGTCTCAGCGACTTCGTGACGTATTTACTTATTCGTTTGAGTAGGCGTTTAAAAACTTTGTTTTATGTATTATTCGGAAGTGTGGTTAGAGATACAATACGGCACAATACCAATGTTCATCATCACATTAATTGATAAATTCTTTTCGGTTATGTCCGTAACTTGAACTAATGTTTGCGCCGATGTGGCTCGTGTCCTGTTCGGCAGTTTCCTGCTGTTACAATTGGATTTGAAACAGCAACTGTTGTTAGCCAATTTGATAGGCATCCTTGAGGGATAGTGATGAGATTTTCGCTTTCCCTGTGCTGCTCACGATTACGTAAGATGTACCCGTCCTTATAGGCGCGTGATGGAGTGCTGAAGGTCACTATCAAACTATTGTTCAGAGCTTCCATGTAGTAGTCGGTCCATCATGCCGACGTCTCGAAGAATCAGCCCGCAACCGCTCTTTCCCCATTTTCATCGCCAAACCGCATAAAAGGTTAGGTACATGTCTTTCTAGTCCCTGGATAATGCAGCGTCTTCCTTGTGCTTTATTCACTAAAGGATTTTGAACATCCGGCTTTTCCTGCCTGAAGGATTTTGAACATCCGGGTTTTCCTGCATATGAGCAGGCGTTGTCCTCTGCACAGCTGGCTGAACAATACCAATCGCATGCCCGTCATCTTGCCTGCACAGAGTCCGGGATAACTCGAGTAAAATGTTTGTGGACCGAAGAAAGCAACTACAGGAGGGAGGGAGCAAAAAAAAGAGTCACTTTGCCCATGGCGCATATCATCAAACTTTTTGTCGCAAAGGATGCCGCTGTTATTGGGAGTTATACGGCGAAATATTCCTTAGATGTCCCCCCGCCATAAGCAGAATCAGGCCCACCTTCGCCACCTTCACCGTAGCCTCTTCCGCACACCCAGCAACATCAGGGATTTAGGCACACGCAAGCACACAACGTCCACGTTGGGGTCAGGAAGAGGCCCTGTGATTGAGCCCGCAGCAGGCACGGAATTCAGAGCATTCGCCGCTTTCCTTTCGAGGTTGTGGGCACCCACTGGAGTCCCACGTGTTGCTGGGTCCCGTGGACAGGCCACCGATGCATCCGCTCGCACGTCCATGGGGCACGACAACAGTGCTCCTAAATTCCACGAAGAGGGCAGCTAGCATTTTGACATGAAGCGTATGCACTTATTGCATTTTGTTACGCTTGAGCTACAATTTCTACGGCAACTCGTGGCAACTGGTTATTCCTCCAGATGATCGGAATGGTATATCCCGTGGTGTCGCGGTGGCAGGTGGACAAAGCAAAGCCACCCGAAACAAAATGTTTCTTATAAACAGCCACATGTGGTAGTGAATCACATTCAGTCTTTAGCTATCGCAGTCATCGTCGGAATGCACTTTCACACCCTTCCACTTGTGTGTTGTCATAGTTTCCATCAAGACAGTTGATCATTGGAGAGGCTGATCACTGTTAGTTTTTAGGCCCTTGCCTAGGCAAGGTCTGCATACTGCCCTCCCCTCCTCCAGAACATGAAATTATCAGTCCTCTCCGTCAAGCTTAGGTGTCCATAGCAATTGCTCCAGCCTAGAGCAACTATCAACTTGCTCAGTCGACTCAATGATGCGCAGTTTCCTGGAAACCACAGCTCCTAGGATGGAACACTTGCCGTCCAGAATTTCTGACAATGTCGTGATGGTTCAGGGTCAGTCCAGGGAGTGGCTTAGCCAGAACCTTCCACCATGTTTCTGGAGCAGATTGTCGTGAAGTTGCAAATGTAGAAGGCAATCAGTGGGTTTAAATGGCTCTACATTTTCAGTTAGAAACATTCGTTTTGAATGGCAAAGTGTGATTGGCTCAGCTTTGTGTGTGTAAGAAAGAAGTTCCTCTTCCTTTTCTTGTATTTTCTGATTTATGTAAGCGAAACATTTTAATAAAACAATAATTCGACAAAGGACGAGGAAGTGTAAAACTTGCTATTTCGCCTATAAGAACTAATGTTATTGCCAATTCAGATATGCCCCATCCTTCACCGACAGACATGCTTGAAGTCAGCGTTCTTCAAATGATGACCTTATTGGCCTCATTTCAAACGATGAATATCGGCTCATTTCTTTGATGAAATCATTCCCAATTCTTCCAAAAAATATGCTCATCGATGTCACCAATTTTGGGTAAAGCAACTAATAGTTACAAATAAGAAGTTCGATAAGTAATCCGATGTTCTCCATGACAACGCTGCAGCGCTTTCCGCGTAATCACTCAACAATTGACCTAAGCTTCTTCCATTAACTTCCTAGAGGAATAGGAGAGAGGAAATTAATGTCAGGTAGATTGGAAATTGCTCACATCCTTTCTTTGAACCCCTTTGCCTCCCTCAGCTCAGATTGTGAGTGACACTGACTTGTCTCCCTATACCCTCCTCCTCCCCCCCCCCCAACGACATGAACGCCTACATGTAGACTTGTAATATAGCTTATTTGAGAAACATGAGCTTGGTAGAATTTCGTCCATATCGCCTACGTAGCGCTCTTTAACATTGCCCTAGCCCTAGCACAATACATTTCACCAGACCCAGCACCATTGAACTACGTACTAGCCTAAGTGCGAAGTGCAGTCATTGAACGAGCAGCAAGTGTAGCTATGACAGTCCATTGAATGATGTTTCTGTACTTCACAATTGATTGGCGTCTAGCTGAGGTAGCCATTATTTGTCATAGAACGAATTCTTTTCGTTGAATAAAAATGTCGGCAGTGGTGTAGTGGCAAATTGCGCAGCTTACAATGGGGGTCGAATCCTGGGTTGTGCGTCGTCTGGGCCACCCAAGCCTTCTACCCTTACGGGGTCGGGTGTTTGGTATTTATGATATTTTCATATCGCTTCTATAGATTAGGTTCCACTGCTTCAGCTACCAAGACTGGATCCACCATCAGGCTAAACTAAAAATAGAACTCGGGTGCAAAATGTACTATAGAATAACAAAAAATAAGTTTTCAAGTTCGTGTCATTTGGAAGCATATGCATCCAAGGCCTCTGCTGAACGAGAGTCTTCCAAAGAGAAAAAGGAAGCCAGTAACTTTGCTGAAAGGCTGTTTAGCAGATATCGGAGAATATTCGAAAAAAGTGCTTGCGACACTCATAACATGTTTCAATTTTTTTATACCAGATTAGTCCCCCGTCGACCGCTGGAACTTAGCTCTACGTCTTTCGCTATGGTCCCTTTTATTTGTGACACCACCATCTTGCAGGAGGTGACGCGTATGAAACAAAAGGAGTTTCATGTAGTGGAAGCATCGCCATAATCATGGCATGACGGTTAATTTTCCAAGTCTCCTCCCCATCCTCCCTTCCTCCTTCCACTGCCCCTCAACTGCCTCTGCAGCAAATGACCGGAAGCAGGGTGAATAACGGTCGAGGAATTCCTCGACCATCGCTCTCTGCTGTGCGAGAGTAGAGCCGATAGTGAATGTACGCGCGGAGAGCACAGACGGCTCGCGGGTGGCGAGAGTGAATATCCGCGCGCGAGAACGTAAAGGATCAGGCGAAAATCCTCGACGTGCCGTTGAGGAATCCTCAAGCAATATTCACCCCGACAGGAAGTGCGCTCAGTAGGTGTTCATATAGCCGTAGGAGTGTTATCACAATTATCCTATCAAAAAAACATTGATAGCCCAAGTCCTGCGAGCTACTCAGACTTGTTGGCGACTTGTTTATTCCGTTAGCTGCCTTATCACTAAATTCCTTCGGACAGACAGACATATACTCGATATCGGTGAGTTGGGGTGGGCGTGTCACCGGAAGTGACGTGCACTTGATAGAAACTATGTGGATAAGCTGCTTCCAACATACATCGCTGGCTATCAGCAAAGCATGCTGGCAACAGCTTATCCACGCACTTCTATCAAGTGCACGTCACTTCCGGTGACACACCCACCCCAACTTTCGGATATCGACTGTATATACATACATACGTACCCACATACATACAAACCGACACCCGAGTTGATAAAATAGAAGGATTCAGCGGTTCATAAGATGGGAGGATTCAACACTAACATTTTCTTGCATCACAAATCAAATTCGTTTGGACACTGCTCAGTGAACTTTGTAGAGAGCGCGTACTCAGAAACAACAAGTTCGTGGGCGGAGAATTCATAAAAAATTATTGCATTTCAAATGATGTCACACAGAGTGAACGAAATGTTATCGCATTGTTACACGGCATAGCATTATGAAATGTGAGAATGGAACTCCCGTTGAAAACCGTAGTTTTTACAATATCATCACCGACACATACGTCGTATTGCATGGCGAAAATGAAGTGTGGGTGAGCAGGGGACACCCCACCGTCTCTTAGCTATTCTACGCTTTTCGTAAGAGCTTAGAAAGAGAAATTACACTTCCATTTGAGGCATACTATTCAACTTAGACACACACACACGTCCCATGATGTCCTAGCCAATTTTTTTAAAGTAATTTATATTATACAATTATTATAATTATTATATAATTTACAATACTTCAACGAAGCTCCTGCTGTCTTCCCTTTGCTCTCAGGCTTAGGCAAAAATGTCCTGGCTCAGGATCGTTTTCAAGCATTATTCAGTCCGATGTAGCAGGTCATTATCAGAAATAACTTCAACGGGTAGTTGCATGTTACCTGCGCTCACCCTCAGCTTGATTAACTCTGTTATCCTTGTTAACAGCTGAAGGCCAATGTCATTGCGATTTGAGCGATTCGCCAGCGAATCGAACTTTGCGCCAGCGAATCGACCGATGCACCAGCGAGTCGAACTATGTACCAGCGACTCAACACTGTTTGAAAGTGGCGGGACCCAACGTTTAAAGGAAGGCCCGCCACTTTCAAACAGTGTGGTCCTTTGAAAGTGGACTTCCTTTGAACGTTGGGTCCCGCCACTTTCAAACAGTGTCGAGTCGCTGGTACATCGTTCGACTCGCTGGTGCATCGGTTCGATTCGCTGGCGCAAAGTTCGATTCGCTGGCGCAACGCTCGGATCCAGCGATTCGCAAACTATGACATCGGCACAAGGGTGACAGAGCAAAGTAGCTTGACCATCCCAAACTCCATACTCGCCGAGCTCCTTGATGCGATTCGGTGTTTCCTCATACAGCGGTATGCTCCCCTAGATAAGAACGCGATGTCGCTGCAACACATTACTCTGCTGCTCTTGGAATTCTACAGTTAGCAGGTGCTCAGTGCTGCATATGTGCAGAATTCCACTTTTACACTGCGACTTATACTTACTACTCATATTTATACTTATACTTATACGGCTCGTCCTCAGTTCATCTGCGAGCACCAGCAACAAACCATTCGTTTCGTTCTTTCGCAATCGCCATCCATGGTTGTTGTAGAAGTCGGCGGAGACGGCGATCTGAAGCATCGTTCAGCTGCATTCGCAGCTGCTTTATGTGATTGACGAGTGCATCTCCCCATCTCGCAGCAGGTCTCCCTTTGGACCGCGAAGATCCTACGGGAGCCCACTCTACCGTTCTTCTTGTCCATCCTGTCATCTGCTCTCCTCATGATATGACCGGCCCATCGTAGCTTGGCGTTTGTCATGTACTCCACAGGGTCTCGGAGACGGGGCATTCTGCGTAGGTCTGCGCTGCAGAGTGCGGCTCGACATTGATTAAATCGATTGTGTTGTTTCTTCTGTGCCATACAGGTTGTTATGGTGGAACACGTTTATTGGTCAACGTTTCGACAATTCGTCGTCTTCAGGACCTGTGGCGAGTCCACCAGTCTTTGCAGCCTCCTCTTCTTGTTAGTGAGCGAATAAAAAAATTTTTTTTCGCTCACTAACAAGAAGAGGACTCGCCACAGGTCCTGAAGACGACGAATTGTCGAAACGTTGACCAATAAACGTGTTCCACCATAACAACCTGTATGGCACAGAAGAAACAACACAATATCCGAAATGCCCAGGTTCCAAGAAAACCGAACATGGAATTTAAATCGACTGTATTTCAAAAAGCATCGCTCGAGCGCTCTGTGAGCTACAGTCAAAGTCCTTGACGTAATACACTGCTCACCCATGTCTCAGCAAAGTGCAGAAAGAACTGTAGAATTAAACAAATGCGCGTGAAGTTCTGGATCAGCCAGATGGTTGGTAAGTTCTTCTAGAGCACGCTGCTCTCTGTCGCCTTCCTAGCTCTTCCTTCATATCGTTGTCCATGTTCATGGAACGCCCGAGATAAACGTAAGATGTGGCTTCCTTGATAGGTGTGCCATCAATCTTGATTCCGCTTCCATCGGACCAAGCGTTCTTCATGAACTGTGTCTTTTTTTGGTTGATCCGCAACCCCACCTTCTTTCCTGCTTCATTCAATTCAGCGAGCATCGTCTCAGCTTCCGTAGTGCTACTTGAGAAAAGAACGATGTCGTCGGCGAAGCGCAGATTCGAGAGGTACCGTCCGTCCACACGAATGCCCTTCTCATCCCAATCGAGCGACTTCATTATCCACTGCAGCGCAGCCGTAAACAACTTTGGCGAGATAGTGTCGCCTTGTCTCACGCCCTTCCCCAAAGGGATGGTGAGAGGTCGTTGGAAGAGTTGCACCGTTGCAGTGCAGTGACGATGGCAGTCGGCCAGTGTTCTTATGTAGGATGCTTCCACTCCTTGGTCGACTAATGCTGACAGGATCGCGTTCGTTTCTACACTGTCAAAAGCCTTCTCGTAGTCGACGAAGGTAAGAACAAGAGGCATTCGGAATTCTCGACACACTTCTATGACCATGGCGACTGACTGGATGTGGTCTAAGCAGCTGAATCCCTGACGAAATCCGGCTTTGGTAGGTTCCGCTCCATCCAGTGATCGCAGTGAATATCTTGTACAGAACGCTCAGCAAGCTAATTGGACGGTAGTTGCGAAGATCATCACGGTCTCCTTTCTTATGGAGGATGATCATGCGTGAATTCCTCCACTGGTCTGGGATCCTTCTCCTTCTGAAGGTAGATTGTTAAGTGGTCAGCGAGAAGAGCATGAAGTTGGTGACCACCTGCACGAAGCAAGTCGGTTGAGATTTTGTCAGGACCGGGAGTCGTGCCCCCTTTCATGCTCGCAATTGCAACTCGTACTTCTGAAGGGAGAATTCGCGGTGTTACTTCTCCAGTAGGAATTTCTGGGTCACATGTGTCGTGGACCGATATAGGTTGCTGTAGAACCTCTCCGTTATTTCTTCCATCTCGAACCGGGACGTTGTGAGGGTTCCGTCTTCTCTTTTTAGACATGCGAGGGGTGTAGTATGGTCTTGTAGATCCCGTCTGCATTTCCTCAGACTAGTTCTGTTCAGCGCTGCCTCTAGTTGCCTCTGCTGCCTGTACTGCTGAAGATCCTTACGCATCGCACGCTGCAGCTGATATTAGCCTGCAGTCTTTCGAAGGTGTGTGGCGTTTGGATCAAGCCTTAGCTTTCTTCTTGTCTTTGAGTAGATCTTTTGTCGCATCGGAAATGCGATGAGAGTTATCATGGAGGAAGCTTAGCCCGTTCAGCACACGCGATGACTCTGTTAAGCAGGGCGTACTTTTCAGACCAATCTAGTGAGGTTGTACATAGCAAATCTTTCCTCACAGAGCTATGTGGGTATTTCCGATTTGCACACTCGAAAGAATCATGTTAGTTAGAAGATATAAGTTATGGATTTTGATAGTGTAAAAGCTTCATTCTCCAAAATTTCTCCGCCAATTATCCAAAATTGTTGTTTCTCATATTTTTCCACAAATTGAATATTACCTAGGCAAGTATTCGACGAGAAACTACCGAAATCTTCTTTCAGATTGAAAATTCGTTCACGTTGTAGGAAGTTATGGTCATTTGAATACGCGTTCAATTTTCAACGTGTCTCCTAGTTGATAATATGCTCCAACTTCAACATATGCACTGCACGTAAGAGGGTCTCTTCCTGTAAGGGGTGGCATACAGCAGTACCGTGCAGTGAAGTATTCGTTTTCACTTTTTTAAACGTAATTTCCTCAAAACTCAAGCTTTCGCAGTAAAACTTCGACAGCAGTTGACACACAGGTAGTCATATTATAGCAGCGTATCGGTGCGATAGCCTCCTTTCAAGGGGAAATGGAGCTTCATTTTCGAGTATTGTCCGCGGGCACCCAATTTCATTGTTGATAAACGATGAGTTTCCATGTTGAGAGCACGTGTGTTTTTGATGTTTTGTGTCAGTTTCATATGCCTACACAGTACTCAGAACATTCCAAGACATTAGGGAATTCATAGCTTGTGGCAGGACCAGGTGACGCCATCTTTCGGAGGTTCTACGAAGGCTTAACATCCCAGCAGATTTTTGAAGTTCAAGGAGCCCCAGTGGACGACTTGGAAGAAATTCAAGAGCATTGAACCTGCCAAAGTCAAAAAGCGCCCAGAAGTAGCAAAAATGACCTCTTCCTCTCGCCAATAGAAACATTCTTTACTTGTTTGCGAGCTGCGTGTTAAGGGGAGTGAGCCAATCGCATCATTTCGGACAAGCTCATATGCACCCGAAATTCACCGCGGATTCTCAACGCCAGACGGTCTAAATCCGTCCGAAGACAACGTGCGACGTTGTCTGAGAGATGCTGGGCACTTCTGACGTAGCTCAGTAAGAAACCGCTGATTCCCCCTCAAGAGTGGCAGAGCGCATCTCAATTAGGCTCATGCCCACAAGAAACGGACTATTAAGGAGTGACAAAAAGCCATCTAGAGCAACGAATCGAAGTTTTTGCTGTTTAGCACGAAAGAAGTCAAGTTTTTGCGACTTCCCGTTGGTACCAGATATCATCCGAGGTTCCATGTGCTGACGTGACGAATGCAGGGGGTGCGGTGATACTGCATGGCAGCTTCTGTGGCATAGGGGTTGATCACCTTCATCGGACCGAGGCTGAAATGGATTCCAAAACGCGCCTCAACATATGGATGACTGCTATCTGGCCGCATGCTCGCAGTGTCGCCCGTAGTGTTTCATTTTCCGACCCCAAGCGCAAAATCAAAGCCGCTCTCGCAATGGTTCCGCAACAACAATGTTCCTCCACTGCCATGCCATCGCAGTCCCCATACTTGAATCAGAGCAAAAATCTGTAGGATGATTTTCGGAGTCAAGCTGAAGGCCCAAAAGCTCACAACGAGTTCGAAAAGTCCGTCCCACTGAAGATCGCGTAGGGGAACCTCTACCAAGAAAAAACCCAATTCCGTGCTTCGCCGGTGTCAAGCCGTCGTAGATGAAAACGGTTCTGCGACAAAGTGCTGATGTTGTAGTTGTTACGTCTGTTATTATATAAGTCATTTTGTTATTATTTTTGAATTTTAGATAGATTGAATTTCGAACAAGTAATATGGTATTGGACCGAAAAAAAATTAAAAATTTCTAAATTAGTATAGAAGCCACCTAGACAACTGAAGATTTGCTTCCTTATCAGGTAGAGTGATGTGTTCTCACCTACAAAAAATCGGAACAAAAGCTTGAGTTTTGAGGGAGTTACGTTTAAAAAAGTGAAAACGAATACTTCACTGCACGGTACTGTAGTTTGAAGCGCTGAAAGTGTTTCAGACAGCGGATAGCATCTTGTCTTTTTCTAGTGTAGACGTTTAGAACTAAGCTTTTGAATGAATAGAAAACCTCCTAGTTTCGTCATTAACAGTTTCTTCGTTTTTTTTCACTAGGCTCGCCCAATGTACGTCGTTTATTCACATTAGTAAACTTGTTCAGTGCAATTCATTGCAATTTTTTGGTCTATTTCCTGTAACGCACTGCGCCATGGAAAGAAGTCACACGAAGGCGACATAAAATCGCTAAAGCATGTCAAATTGATATGTTTCGTTCTGTATTCTAGAGTAGATACTCGCTGCCCTTTCCCTACGATTCTTTTGCAGGACGCGTTGCCTTCCTATGCCATACTGATCACTACGAACCAAACCAACAACCACTTTCCATTTAAATTTTAATTCCAGACAGTTGTAAGATATTATTTGCATTAGGCTAACTACAACACTTGTGAAACTAATGATGACAGCAAATAAGTGGCAGCAGCACCGTTGTGTCCGTTGATGAACCTTTTGATTACGACCCCCTCCCAACTCTCATCGGAGCAAATACGACCCCCTGTCGAGGATTTCCTCGACCGTTATTCACCCTGCTCCGAAATAGATTTCATGTTTTGGAAAGTTTGGCGCTAGCCCGATCAAAACCCTGATGAAGGTAGTTGAAAATGCAAAATGGGCGGTTATGCATTAAGCATTTCAGAAAGTTCTGTCGTTTTTCGACCCCGAATTTCAAATGCATGTATCTCGGCTTAAACCAAACCTTTCCGGTTGAAATAAAAATCGTTTGAATGCGCGAACCTTCCGCTATAAGAAGACGTTTCAGTGGGTACGTTTGTTCAGAATGCTGGAGCCCTGGAGGCGATGAACTGAGGGAAGGTCGTTTTAGCATCGGGTTGTGTTTTGAAGCATTTCTCTTCAAGGGAACTATCGAGGCCCCCAAAAAAGTGATAGTTGATAGCCAGAGGTATACTGAGTAGAATATCTGCAGCACCCTTCTTAGCCTAGCTGGACCAACTTGTGCAGGGTTGGTTGTGCGACATGCGTGTAGGACAACTGTCAGAGATGTGTCCGTCCCTTTATAATGAGAAATGCTGAACCCGTATTTTGAAGTTTTGGTGAATTTTGACATAATGTTAAGAGTTCTCCTCCACTGTAACAGTTCCACCTGATACGGGGAACTTGGCCAGCCGCTGACTTGATGAAAGTTGCCATAACCCTCCTTCAGCACAGTTTAAGTTTTGAAAGGTTTGTAGAGCTTGATCGCCGTCGAGCTATTCAGCAAAGCTTCGTGGGCTGTAGAAAAGAATCCTTTCTTCATTGTACGTCGCAAATCAGTAGAAAGGCGAGTCGCTTACATCACATAAAACAAGGTAGAAATTGAGGAACGACCTTCCGAATTGGTGCTTTGTCGCGGCACGCCCCTATCAAATTTTTTGGACTTTCCAGCTACTTCCGTATAGCTTGGCTCCACAAACCATATACGCCCAGGTTGGGCAGAACCTCCTCAATGGTCTTACGCACGAGTGCCTCAATCAGAACTTTTGGCTAATCGGTGGCAACGTCCGATATCCGACCACCACTCTTATCATACCCAAGGCTCTCGCTTTCGTTACAATAACTTTTTGAACTACTGCTTCTGAGCACATTTATTGCGAATCTAGCCAAGTGCATCGTTAATATCTTGAACTGTTCCCGCTACTTTCAGGTCTATTTAAAGCTAGAAAAAGAAAATCATGCCAACTTGCTCATCGAGTATACCGCATTCAAAGCTTTGAAAAAGCTATAAGAAAATGTTTTAGGACAAAGCTGAGCTAAGCATTGGATAGAGCTGGAAAAGCTCTTCAAAATGATATCCAACATCAATTGCAGTTTTCTAGATTTCAAGGGAAATGAAGCATCCAAAAGTGGAGTGTCAGAAAACGACAGAACTTTCTGAAACACCTAATAATTGCCATGAGGTGATATTAGGAGGAAAACTTCGAAGATATTCACGGAGAAAAGTTAGATAAAAGGAGGTATTTTGAGGGAATTTACATGTGGATTTCTCTCATGATGGCTGCGGCAGCTGGATGCGGTAGCAAGCTGAATACGTCCACTGACGATGGTGTACACTACTTGACGCTCCCATGCGCATTTAATACACGGTAAGTATTTAACTTGTGATCGGATAGCGTAAAGTATATGGTCATGATTCCGGTAGATGGAAGAAGTTGTAATGTTGATCGGTAATTCGTGATTCGGAGCTCTCAATAGGTGATTTCAGAATAATTAAAGATTTGCATGTTTCATAAGTTAAGCAGAGTAAAAATGTTCCATTACTCGAAAGACAACTTCACACAATATCGAATTAGGTGTTGTTTCTTTTCTTATCGCGACTAGCTCGAAGCCTATCCTGCAGTGTGACGCTAAGCAAAACGGTGGGTATAGGCGAGGTTCTTTGAGCAAAATTGACCTTTATCGCCCAGTTGCTAGAGCCCGCTCCATACAGATAAGCTAATTCCAATCAAGTATCAGAGGTACTTGACGCAACTGAAAAGGTTGCTGTAAATAAAATGCGATGACCTGAAAATTTCTGTCGAGTCTGTCGGTAAGTTGTTTCTGCTGACTTTCTAGGAGTTACTTTTCTATTAGGTTGTCTCATAAACAGTGTCGCTTTTTTTCAACCAAAAAATTTTCATCGAATCCCCATGCTTTTACATCGATCATATACCATTCGGAAAGAGAATTGTCTGCTCTACAAGACAATCGTGTTCCTCTTCCATCTATGTTCCATGGTTTTCAAATTTTAAGCCTGTGAAATGGGAGGTCCCGCCGACAAAAATTGACCAAACCGACAACTAGCTCTAACTTTATGTTCCCTTCGGAGAAATCAATCAATGATGTACCCTCTACTTACTCATGACCTCTTCTGAACATTCCACCCTTAGGTTGCCGAAAAAGTTTGCCCTGTTTCTTTTCGAATTGGCCGACCGATAAGCCATGGCAATTTTCAAATTGAAATTCTTCCTCTGAAACGCTATTGTTTTATATCAACTGGTGTATCTTTTGTGAGCTCTATTCGCTCATTGTTTTGTTTTATTTGTTGTTAGGAATTCTTCGAATTTTAGGTGTTTAGGAGTAAGGTGCTTTATCCACGAAAGTGACCGCATTTCTTTGAAAAAAATTATCCCTGAGAAGATGAGAAAATCAACCAGGCGTACATTCCTAACTTAGTCATGACTTGTTCTTTAAATTCTACTAGTTTTTCAATGTCTCGGCTATAAAAAAATTTCGACCTCGATCTCAGGTAATGGTGCTCGACCGTCGAGTTCTGGTTGAAAAACCAGGTCTGGAAATGGAATGATGCGACTTGTTGGGAAACCTAATAGTGTAATGTATAGAAGAGGTCATGCATAAGTAGTGGGTACAGTAATTGATTGTTTTCTCCCAAGAGGAAGATGACGGTTAGAAATAGTTGTCGGTTTGGTATTTTTTTGTCGGCTGGACCTCCCATTTCGCAGGCCTAAAACTTGAAAAAACCTATGGAATATAATGTAGAGCTACACAACGTATTTTCTGAATTGAAAAAGAAAGCGACACTTAGTTATGAGCAACCTACTTTCTACTACTGATGAATTCGGAAGCAAATTGAGCACAACCCACATTGGAGTTTGCAGTTGGTAGGGACGCTATCTAAGCTGCTGCGTAGGATGAGGTTCTGTAGAAAGTTGTAGTGATGTGGCACATTTGAAAGGGGTAAGTAATAGGAAGCACTTGTCCATCATTGTCCACCAGCTTCGAGCACTACACACGTTTTTAAGCCATCTGGAAACTACCCAAAGCCGCAGTGCCGTTTCTTCTTACTGGCATAATAATTTTCTAATACAAATAATACCAAAATATCAACCAACTTGACGTAATAATGAAGGTAAGTTGATCTGGGATGAACTGACCCTCGCGCATGGGAATGGTACTGTAGGTTCATGCTTAGCTCCCTTTCATGGCTACTAATGTTAAATGTTTATTCTACGATAGGGAAGAATGTCGAAATAAGGAAACTTGCCAAGTGTAGAGACAGGCGGACCTTTTAAGAGTGTGGACCGTCCCGCAATTCGCTCGGAAGGATATGCGCCGGCGATCTAGCATGACCTTGTATGCGGCGCTACTGGCGCGCTATCAGCGCGGTACGTCCCCTCTCGCTATCTGAGCCCCTGGCTGTTTGGCAGAAGGAGCGGTGTAGGGGTAGGGGAAAAGGAGATAGGTAATGTTGTAGAAGAACCTACTGAGAAAATGTGATAAAGGTGCATTGCCATCATGGAACTGGCGCAGGCGTAGCACTCCTTGTGTCAGAAAATAAGCAACACGAATGGCTTTGCTAGGAAAACGACAGCGTTCTAGAAAAGTAGTTCAGCACGATGCCAGAGACTCTCGGTTTTTTTGCATCCTTCAGAGAACGCGTATCATCGGAAATTATTGCAGTAGCTTCCAGTACTTTAACGCTTTCCTCGTGAGCAAGTCTGAGAGAACCTAATTTCTAATGGCATGAGTTTCCAGCTCGAAAAGGGTTTTATTATCTGTTGCACGATGGATTTATTCCTTCAGAAAAAAATCAAACTGCAATATACTCGAAGGTGTTTGTGAAAGTCATTGCCAAATCTGGGGCGATGTTCTTCTTGCAGACGAAATGTTTCATTTCGGTCTCACACCAGATATCATTCCACTGATAGGGGACCACGTACCCTACTCCTGGTAATGGAATGTTGTACATCTGGAAATAGAACCATTACCATCTGAACCAGCGCGTTACCTCCACTCTTTTCTCCTATATTCTTAGAATTTCTTTCTCTTTCTGATGAACACACAGACGAACTGCTGGTTGATCTTGTATGCAACTGATGCCTTCATCCACGTGGAGGTTGGTGTGTTTCTGGTTCGAAAACCTATCCATGCATCGCAAACTTTGTTTTTTCCGCAGCCAATAACAGGAAACATAGTTCCCCAGGAGGTACAGTTCCATATCCGACCGGTTGAGGGGGGCGGTCCCACGGACGTACCAGCGCTGCGGCCGCGACAACGCGGGGATGGAAGGTTGCCGTATCCCAGTGATTGAGTGGTGTCTGAGCAATCCGTCCTGCCGTCTGCATTCCTCCGCATGCACACTATCTTAGCAGTACGATGTTGAGCAGTGGAGAGAGCGCAGATGGAAAGGCTACGTCGTACTGCTAAGATAGTGTGCATGCGGAGGAATGCAGACGGCAGGACGGATTGCTCAGACACCACTCAATCACTGGGATACGGCAACCTTCCATCCCCGCGTTGTCGCGGCCGCAGCGCTGGTACGTCCGTGGGACCGCCCCCTCAACCGGTCGGATATGGACTGTATATCAGTGGGTTACATATCAGCTGTATGTACCACATCTCTCACGCAATCCACACCAAATCTCGCTCGAAGGCATCTACTACCATGGGT
Organism: Ostertagia ostertagi; assembly: GCA_036418205.1. NCBI lineage: Eukaryota > Metazoa > Nematoda > Chromadorea > Rhabditida > Trichostrongylidae > Ostertagia > Ostertagia ostertagi. Next base: position 19,502 of record MU893367.1, read on the forward strand.
TCTTCGTGAACTTACTTGTTATAGTACAAGGGTATGCTAAATGCGCACAGTGGTAAGAAAGTAGTCATTCCCGTCAGAGATACGAAGGTCTTTCCTCTGCCAGGTGATTTTTGAATATAGACAAGATAGAGACATCATGCTTCAACTGATAACGCATTACCTAGCGAAAAAAAAACAGCTGCTCAAACTGAAATGCTCTTTCAACATGAACGAAGAAGGATGCAACAGCTAACAGCGCGCTGGTGCGTGGAGCACTGTGCGATGCGTTGCGGGCATTTCTGTGTAGGTCTTTGGGAAGTTTGCAGGATCGACTGCGCTGCTATAAGTCGCTTGGACACGGTGTACATGGCATACAGGGGTGGCCAAAAAAAAGACACTTTGCCCATGGCGCACATCATCGAACTTTTCGTCGCACAGGGAGCCGATGTTAATGAAAGTTTTACGGCGGAATATTCCTTAGGTGTTCCCCGTAAACAGAAGCAGGCCCTCCTTCACTGCCCCCGCCGTCTTCAGAATATGACGTCATCTGCCGTCACCGTCGAGCTCAACGAGGCTTACCGTAATCGCTCCGCCTGAAGCTGCTACACATAATTTCTTCAATGGATTAACTGTTGAATAGCTTCCCAGAGACATTAGCTGTGACTATGCAAAACCGCTTTTGACCAGCGTTTCAGGGACGTCGTAATGGTCTATGGTACCTCGACGACCTCGTTGAGCTCGTACCATGTTTCCGTGGGAAAATCTTCTGATGTCGTCGGTGTAGAAGGCTGTCATGTAACTTTAGATAGATTAGAAGTGCTCTTCAATACTGAGTTGGGGCAGTCGATTTGATTTAGCAAAGTGTGATTAATGCTGTCTGAAATGTGGAGTCAAGTGTCTCTTTTTTGGCCACCCCTGTATACTTTCCGTTTGCACACACCCTTTACCCTGTTCACCCTCTTAAAACTTCAGTGTGACTATGAGTAGGAGTGGAATTCAAGGAGAAGATTACCAGCCGGAATGGCCAGAATTCACTCCCTTTACATGTTCTTGTATGCAAACTAACATTACGTATACGGTAGTGACAAGTCGCGGTATCAGATTCTTTCGGCATGCAGAAAACTGAGTGACCGGTGGAGAAAAAGAAGGAAGCACAATTGACGATGAGGTCATACAAAGAGCCACGTGACTGATAATGTGTACAAAGCCTCGTTCGCCGCTACGATACCACCTATTCTTCATTCTGAATTTAGAGGGCGTTATTTGAAACTGTGGTGGGGGCGCAGTCGTCATCCATAGGTGCAATATTCTCTTGAAAAAAATTAATAAAAGAAGTATTTTTCCGTGGGTAACAAAAGTAGCAACCTGCGTGCAGTGTTCGCGCTTGTCTTTGTCGTCTGGTTGTCTGGGAGCCCAGTTGGAATAATCGAAAGGAGTTCCATCGGTCCATGTCCACACAGTGCTTACAGGCCAGTTTTCTTGTCTTAGACCAATCCAAACGAAGTCTTGCCAGTTCTTCGCCACTTCGATTGTTGAAGTTAATGCTAAATTAACTAACGATCAAAAAATTCAGGCCCAATTGCTTGTTGATTATCTTAATGTCAGGGAAAGAATAAAGAAAAGAGGGGGTTTTACTCCGATCAATAAACCTTGTAGCCACATTCGTAAACGTTTCAGCTCATTTCGTAAACTTGCAACCGATTTCGCCATTCTAAACTCCAACTTCGTCATTCTTGCAAGCAAATTCGTAAACCTTGCAATCAATTTCGGCAAAAATAAAAGCCCCAGGCGCTAGTTGGCCCCAGGTTTTGCCACGGCCCATTGCCAGAAAATTCGCTGTAAACTTGTTTGTAGGAACTATTTTGAGCCCCGATTACGAATATGATGTTCATTCTTGGCGCTGGCGCCAGCGCCAAAAATGAATGTCACATCGTAATATCAAGACCCTGAAGAACCACCGTAGGATAAGTTTCAGCGAAATTTTTATTTTTGCCGAAATTGATTGCAGGGTTTACGAAATTGCTTGCAAGAATGACGAATTGGGGTTAGAATGACGAAATTTGTTGCAACGTTTACGAAAGGGATCGAAACGTTTACGAATATGGCTGCAATGTTTAGGAATCCGGGGTGAAACCCTGCATTGTTGGTGATTTGCGCTGCCAAGAAAGGATTCTACTGCAGAGTAGACAAGCTGGGTAGAAATGTTTGCTGTGAAATTTCCTAATTTCATTCCCTCAATCCTCCGGGTGTACTCAACAGTACTGTATTGTTGGAAGTTTACAATAGTAAGCAATAAATCCAATGCGGGAGGGATGCAATAAAAGGATAAAGTTTAAAGCATTTGCCGTTGATCAATCCCTAGTTGAGGTACGGCACGTATTCTGATTTCAATCTGTAAATTCGTAGTGCGTTTAAAGGCAAAGTTCGGGCTCAGACCCACCTAATAAGCCCTTAAAGTGGCTAGAAGTGCATGGGACGCAACTGCAGGCGACTCGCCAAGTTCCCGCATCCAAATGCGTCACTAAGGCGCTAGGGGCCAAGGACTTTGACACGCTCCACCTGTTGCGACACGCTCCGCCCACCGCTCGATATTTTGTCTGCGTCGCAATGCTGATCTGCTATGCTCTCTCTTCTCGGATTTCTCTACCGCTCTCCGCGCTCACATTATCTCTCATCTCCCTGCCGGCCTTTTGAACTTCTCCGCAACGTAGAGCAAAAGGCTCGTATTTCCTGTGTATTTCACGAATTTTTTTCCTTTTTTCTCCACTGGCGGTCCACCTCCCGCCCCTACATCACATTTGAGTAGAATTACCTCATCAGTTTAAGCTTGAATCTTGCCTTTAATGCGATGTGGCCTATACAATGACTTGCGGGGGCCAGCCGATGTTCAAGTCAGTGTTTTTATCCTCCCAGACAAGTCTGGTACCAATTAACCGACCCCGGAGGGATGGAAGGCTTGGTTTGGCCCGGGCGACTCACGACCCAGGATTTGATCCCGGACCGCTCGCGTGGTAAGCGCGCCACTTGCCACTACACCACTTCCGCCCGAGGGATGCAATCCCTCGTGCGGAAGTGGTGTACTGGCAAGTGGTGTCCAACGAAAATGACAACACTTTGGATGCAGTGGAAATGTGATGAGTTCATAAGCAAGAGAATAACTAGAGGCAACAAGATACCTTCATTTCCGCAAGGCCCTTTTTATAGAGGCGATACCATCCTTACAACCCTTGCTTACTACTTCGATGCAAAATGACTGAAAACGTACACTGAACAAAATCGTTTTCTTCAGCGCTGTGAATTGAAACCAGGTGTCCACCATCAGCATTGCACTGCATTTCGGGGCATTCTCAAAGGTAGCAGGCTGATCATAGCGCTAAAAGGATACATGCACTTCAGATCGCTTTTGTGTAAGAAGCCGGAAATTCATCGCATATGAAAGATTTCCAAAAAAAGATTGCTGTTCGTATAACTTCGTATAACTTGTATCTCTGACAGCGTTTTTCGCTAAAATCCACATCTTCCAACAAGCTTCATTTTGATTTACGACTGAACATCTCCAGTGCATGGAGCGAACACTTGTGAAAGCAACCCAAAACCAGTAAAAGAAAGGTATTGGTTCGAGGTGCACGCAACGTTAATATAATCGGCGAAAAGTACCTTTAGATAAGCTGCGCTTATACCCAGAGTCAACCCTGCGTTGCGCAGTTTCGCCCGATTAGACACGTTCTCTCGCGCGAACATTCACACTCGCATGCTCGAGCCGTCTGCGTCTCCGCCCATACAGCGTGCGTTGAGGATCTCTCGAACGTGCCGTTGCGAACTGCGCAACGCAGGGTTGACTCTGCAGACCCCTCCCCATGGCAGTGATATAGCCTGAGAAGAGCGGCAGAGTCTGCGACGGCACGGGATTAACGCTAAAGAAGAGGAGGATGATTTCTGTGGAAACAATTACGGGAGAGGGTAGCGGGAGAATTCAAAGACGCATCTCATAATTACCAGTCGATATCCGAAAGTTGGGGTAGGTGTGTCACCGGAAGTGACGTGCACTTGATAGAAGTTGCGTGGATGCTGTTGCCAGCATGCTTTGCTGATATCCAGCGATGTATGTTGGAAGCAGCTTATCCACATAGCTTCTATCAAGTGCACGTCACACTTCCGGTGACACGCCTACCCAACTCTCAGATATCGAAGTATAGGTGAGCGGATTGTGTGATTGTGGTCGTTGAAGGGAGTTGATAGAAAAAGAGGCATGAGCTATAGGACATTCAAAGGCACTGGTCGGGATTGGGCGACAAAAAGAAACCGCACTGTCGATAATATGACCGGGTCTGCAACCATAAAGGTGATGTCGGTCTCGTGACTCGAAACCGCGCAGCTATAACAACCCTGGTCTAGCATTCAGGACAACGTGTGCTATGAGCGCCCACCGCCAGAAGTGCGTGGCTAGCATAAGGCGTGAAATCAGCTGGGTGTTGCCGTATCAATCGCTTCCAGAAGAATGTTGACTATGTCCGAAAAACTGAGCTCGGACATGCATCAAAAATCCAACCTCATCCGCCGCTGTTAGAGAGAGAGATTTCATTTTGGGTTTTCGTCGACGGATTCTTCCCGCTTTTTCTTCACGGGTGCTACATTTCCCATCTCTGCGCTCAATTTCAAGCGCCAAGATACCCCAACTCGATCCCGACCCGTGCTTTTCAAGAGGAGCGAATATGAAGAAGTCTCAGAAACGATCAAACAAAAAGCCTATTCATTACTGCCAAGCTGGCTGGCCCCTCTTCCTTATTCCCAGTCCCTGCCGCACCTTCCTCACCACCACAAAAGGCGATCAAGGATGAAAGTTCACCAGTTCATGAGCGCGAGAAACTAGAACTGAACGTGGAACCCTTTTAAATAGGAGAAGTCAAGTGGACAGCAATTGAGAAAAAATCAGCTGGAGGGCGCCAGATAAAGAAAAACTCGCCCAAACAAGCCGCAACCAAGTATGAATACTCATTAATGAGAGGGGAGTTGGGTGCTGTTCGGTTTCTTTTCCTTTATTGGATAACCGGCTCAACGCTTGCGCTTGCCAAGCGCGACTTACCGCGAACTGTTGGATGTGCCTTCAAGTGTTGAAAAAAAGCACAGTATTGGAGCATATTCCTACTGCCTCATGTTGCAGTTTTACGTTTTTCTGACATCGAATGAACTTCGCCTGTCGGGTGAATCCTTGCTACTTTACGATTGATATAGCAGCGTGTACCCCTTTCGGCTCATATATTATATATTAGATTACTGTTTAAAATGGTAGCCACGTGGAGTTGTGTGCCAAGAGATTGACAGGAGCCTCGATCAACACATATTATTGTCCAGCGAACTTGAGGCTTTGTGTCACAATAGTGATAGTGCAATTCTAAAGAAAGAAGCTGGGCTAAAAAAGTACGGGTTTGCTTTGTTGCACTGCGTGAATGTACCTTAGAAAGGCAACAAGAGGAGCTACCTTGTATGAGTAGCCATTCCAAGTTTTCCAATCCTCTGTCCGGTAGTCGCAGATTATGGCTAGAAGAACCGCAGCTCTCATATCAATTGAACAGCCTGAAAATTTTGAACGGAAACGAAAGAAGGTCAATCCAATAGTAGCATACTGCTTTATAAAGAGGGAGATGTTCATGAGTGCCAGCACAAAAGTAGTAACTATGGCCTGTTGTGTGTGGTTTGTGCCACCGTGATGGTGTCAACACCCTAAGCCAGTACCTATGGCTCAATCTCAGTCTTTTATATCTAATTTTATGATCCCTTAAAATTTTTCGAATGGTTCTAGATCATGGCCCGTTTCTCTGTTTATGTCAGATGAATAACGGAAATAAATGTAAATGAAAATTTTGCATTTTAAAGCCCAAAAGAAAGCACCACTAAAAATGATTCCCACGTTGACAATTCTTTATCATTCCGCAAACGGTTTAATAGCAAACTAAAATGGTGAGAGCTTCTGTGAAGAGCTCGCAAAAGGACAAAAATCACCCGTTTCCTTGTTTCGTTTTTCGAAAGACGTGACAAAAGCAAAGCAAAATGTTTTGGGGTTGACGTTATCGCGTGATAAGTACTGATATACGTAATCGCGATACACTAATAATGAGAGGGTCGTAGTAAACGAGACCGAATAAGACAGATTAGCCCTTGAGTATTGTCTGCAGTTTTCTATTACATTTTGGGGTGAAACTCCAGTTTGGGGGGCCACTCCATTTTTTCTCCAATACTCAAGATAAGAATTAGAGGCTACACGACACGTAAGTCGACATTCATTTAAAGGAGGATTGCACGGAAAGAACGAAGGTCGAAGAAGGGAGAAATCGCCTAGTGGGGAGAGCGGTGAATCTCTTGAGGGTGCGGACAGACACGCAATCGGCATCGAAAGATTTGACCTCTGAGATCTAGCATGGCTCAAAGTTGGCGAGTTCGGCGATCTCCGCCCACCGATCGTCTGATCACTCGCCGTAGTTCAATACGTGGCGAGTGATTAGATAGCTGAGAGAGCGTAGGGTTGAAGAGGGCAAAGCGATGAGAGTCCCATCAATGCTCAAATCAAACAAGGGGTCCCATTTCTCCGGTTCTGGGCCGTTTTTCGTGGTTTCGCTTTCTTTCTGGTACTACTCACCATCTCTACCTCAATTTGGAATGGGTTGCTTTTCCATCGTAAATTCGTCCTTTAAAGTAGACTTCTGATAAATATTGGTGTAATGGGTGAGAAACCCTGAAACGTTTTCACATTTCCGCCTGCCATGACCCAAGGGAACGGTCCTGGACCAGGAGAAAGGACACCTCCGCAAAGGGCTAAGGGTGCAGGAGCTCCAGGGTGGATCACCTGTGCAGAAAAGTGGATGGGATGTGGGCAGGTAGTGTGGAATGTAGGACATCCACCGGTCCTTATCAAAAGTACGCTCGAAATGAGTCGTTCACTTATTATCTTATCCGTAGTGTTCGATAGCCCAAAGAACTGCTCTCTAGTACTACGGATAAGATAGCAATGGAGTGCCCCCCCCCCGAACTGGAGTTTCACCGAATCGTATAAATGGAAGTCGTATTCAACGAAAAATAACCCAAACCAATAAAGTCTAATCTATATCTGTTTTGAAATCACTTGATGATGGAGCCTTAATTACCCAAGACCGACCTCTTCTTAACATGCGACTGCAGGGTGGACTAACAAATTCACCGGCGCAATATGGTGTTGGACATTATCACGTTGCTGTTAACAAATTGGTTTTTTTTTCACTGGAAGTGGATGCACATATTGTATCTAAGCGAGAAATTCTATCCTCGTGAGACGATGAAGAAGTGGTGAGACGTCCAGAGGGACCCATATCTAAGTACAAGGTGCAGGCCTGGTCCATTTCATTGCCTTTTTGAGGAAAAATTTGCGTTGAAATAAAGTGTCCATTCTCGTTTACTGGAACCCTCTTAAGGTGATCCATAGAATTTTACCACCTTTATCGAGAATAAAAGGAAACCAGGCGCTCAAGTGCCACGACCCTTCAAGCTTTCTTGCGGCTCGCATGAGGAATCCACCCACATCAGCCCACTGGCGGCCCTCTAAATTAGTTTTTCTTGACACTTCACTTCGGTTGAAGAGATGAGAAAATGAGTCGGTGAATTTATCGCTTCGAAACTGATGCCGCATTAACGTAACGGCATAGCCGGTTTTGACAGAAACATGGAGAAGGGGTTGGATGAAACAATGGAAATAACTCAGATTATATAGCTTTGTATAAGTTTCTTTACACCAATTTTTATCGAGAAGAAAAATGAATAAAATCAAGTTCTTTATCAAAGCAGGGATCGAACTCGCGGTTTTTTTTTCAGAGGTGCACACATGAGTCTACTTGACCACTGGGCCATCCCTACATGTTTCCCATGCGGTATTGAAGTGGCGGAACTACTTCGCACAGGAGACTACAGCCTGGAAAAAATGTTGACCAGTGAAAGGATTCGGCGTCCGATTTGGACCTGCTGTGCCCTCCTATCGAAAGGTAACCCCGACGAACTATTGTTGCAAGACCGCCAAGTTCAGGAAGTTTCCAGGTACATGATTGACAGTGGTCTGACCTTCTTTGGAAAAGTGTAGATTCCTGGCCATAGAAATTTGCCAGTATTCACGTGAGTGTAGCACGAGTTCAGTCAACATCTCCTATTCCTATACCAACCCTACGCGGTGGCTGAACAGTGCCACTACTGCTAGTGGGAGATGATTGTTTCATGCTACTCACCTGCAAACCTCATGTATGAAAAGCAAAGCGCAATCCAGCCACTGAGAACTTATCTTCGGCTTCGACCTTGTAATGGCTAAGTCTCCTGTACTCATGCTATACGAAGTTATTACGAAACTCCAGCTAAACATTGTCATTAAAGGCAAAGTCAGGCTCGTGTTTGGGCATTATGGCGCCTGAAATTGAGTGTAGAGATGGGAGGTGGAACGACAGTGAAGAAAAAACGCAAAGAAACCGTCGACAAGACCGAAATCGAAACCCCTTCCCTTCTAGCAGTGAAGGAGGCTTGCTCGGGGGAGAGCCACGTCCAAACGAGTTTTCCGGATATGCCAGCCGTTCCATCGGTTGATACGGCAATCAACCTAGCTGATCTCACACGTTAGGCCAGCCACGCACCACATCCCGCGGTGGGCGGGACCAGCTGATGAAACGAACCCATCGCTGAAAGTAGTAGGCCAGAGGCCTTGACGGCGCGCAATCTCGAGTCAGGAGTGTGGCATCACCCCTCTGAGCGCATTCCTGGAAATATTAGTGATGGAAAGGCCTTCTATGGTCACCTAATCCTGACTCGTGGCTTTAAGGAGCTAACACGGTCAAAATTATGTAAACTGTCTCCGCGATGTCAATGACGTGGAAATGACACGGCTCTAGATTTTTAAGGTTAGTTGAGAAGTCCTACTAGATTCACCGTGCAGCGGCGTTCAGCCTCTTTCCAGAGGCCACCTATCCTTCGTAAAAAGAGCCACGTTACAGACAAAAATACGATTCAGAGAAGCTAGAAATCGACCACTGCCTTTCAGCTCAAAACTGTCGACCTTCTGAGAGCACGGCGTCGACCTCTGGCGAATCGTTGGCAAATGCTCGTGGCAGTGATGGTCTATATGCCGATGATGGATACTTGCTTTTGTTGAGATGATCTTAACTTGAAAAAGTCTAAAAGTGGCACGAACTTTGGGACAACCTAAAAATTTAAGATCTTATGCACAATGCAATGGTTCATCCTGCTTATGTTACTGGATCAGCTCATAAGTACCATAGGATGAAAATCAGCCAAAGGCGGTAAATTTTATGCAAAGGAAAAACGAACTGAATTCTTCCACCAAAAAAGGTAATAACTTTCACACATATATACAACATTTCTCGAGCATCTCATATTCTTTGCTTACAATAGACAAATCTCTACGGGAGAGATATGAAATGTAGGGGCATTTATTTCGATGGCGTTGGTTTTCTTCGTTTCGAAGAAGACGGTGAGAGGTAGAATGGAACCATACGTCGGGGCATCGACCTCATTGTTCCATTTCCGAACAACCACTGAAACTCTTCATGTATTCTCTAACGCGATGCACACGATATATGCATGAGATGTGCTGCAAGAATAATTGTGTAAGCTGTTGACGGGATGCGATATTTGCAAGCGTCCTGGTATAATATCAGAATCATCTAATGAAACAAAGGTCAGCTGGTTGGTCCGAGGTGTCTATCATCGAATTGGTTCCAAAACGCTGACCTTAGTTTCACAAGAATGCTGGGTTGTGAACAAAACTTTCGCCCCAGGCGGGACTAGAACCCGCTCTCCCGGGCAAGTGCGCTACCAGTTACGCTACCGGGGCACCATTTCATTCCCAACTCAGCTTTTCATGGTATACTTACCATAGCTTGTCAGCACTCACACGTATAACGTGTGACCTTAGGACTGCTTCCCTTATCTGCTAAACGATTCTCTGAACGGAGGCAGGAAAGGCGCAGTGGTGGGTGCTCTCGTCTCAAAGAAAAGAGGCCATTGGATTGACTCTTTGTTGAGTACTCTTTTTTTCCTTTCAGCCACAAGGCTGGAAAGACTGTCGATAACACATCTTCGTCAACGCTCTCCCCTGCATGAAGTTTTCGTCCAACTAAA